>JAEPBF010000031.1:0-274531 GCA_019739055.1 Passiflora organensis
GATGGTAAGCTAACACCTCGCTACATTGGTCCATATGACATTGTTGAAAGAATCGGCCCTGCTGCATACCGACTTGCACTACCTCCAAATATGAAAAAAATTCACAACGTATTTCACATTTCAATGCTAAAAAAGTATATAAGAGATCCTGTTCATGTGCTTAAAGAACCGCCAGTTGAAGTTGCTGAAGACCTATCCTATCCCGTACAGCCAGTTTCCATACTAGATCGTTCAGTTCGACAGCTTCGCAGTCGAAGCGTGCCTATAGTACGAGTTGTTTGGCGTAATGGCCAAATTGAGAAGCAGTCTTGGGAGACTGAGGAGTCTATGCATGCAAAAGTTCCTTACTTGTTTGATTAGGTACTTATATTAAAAATTTCGAGGACGAAATTCTTATAAGAAGGGGAGGATGTAAGACCCCGAATTTTGAGTCGTAGAAGTCCAGAAGCCAGTGCAGGTGAAAAGACGATTTTTCTCCTGAAGGAAAGGATGTGTGATGGTCGAAATTGGTAAGATTTTTTAGTAGTTAACTTTGTTTTAAATTCCCTTTGATCTAAGTTCTTATAGATGGATAATTGCCTTAGAGATTGTCCTTATAGAGGGATAATTGCCTTAGAGATTAAAGACCCTAAAAATATGAAAGATAATTTATAGTTTAATTATCTGGTAGATTATCTTCTTATGATAAAGTGATTAAAAATAGTAATCATAATTCTATACGCATTCATTATAAATAGGAAGCCAACCCCACAAAAATCATTCATAGAAAACTTCCAAATTCATATGAGCCTAAAACCCTATACCTCCCTATAGCCGTCATAATTTGCAGAAACTTCAAACCAGAATAACTCACTCATTGTTCGTCGGATCTCTGCGAAAAATAGCTTGTTGGAAAGTTCTCTTCATCCTCTTTCCAATATTCTTTGATTTTGTTTCAGAAGATTAATATTTCTTTCTTAAATGTCAAGTTGAAATTCGGCGGCACTGCCAAATCTTCTTGAAATTCAGAATAGTATAACTCTTTTGTTGTCTGTTATATCTCTACGAATAATAGCTTGTTGGAAAGATATCTTCATCTTCTTTCCAAAAATATATGAGTTTCCATCAGGAAATTAGTATTTCTTTATCTAAAGTTAACTTGAAAATCGGCGGCGGAATTAGGTTTTTGTCAAATCTTCTTGAACTTCAAAATAGCATAACTTTCTAATTGTTTGTCAGATCCTTACAAATAATAGCTCGTTGCAAAGATATTTTCATCCTCTTTCCAAACATATGTAAATCACAGCTTGGACGTAAATATTTCCTTGTTTAAGGTTAAGACGAAATCGTCTTATGCTCTACTTTTAGCGACAAGATTTGCATAGTTAATTGGAATGGTAAATTCAGGTTGAATCTTGTTAAGTTCCTGGCTATCACATCACTCATTCAAGGGGGAGGCACCTGCAACGTCTGATCACTGGTTTTCTGATAGGTTTGGTGAGTGGTATTGGTAAGGACATAGGGTATTCAATTGACTATTGAATATGCATGCTTAATTTGCTTTTTTCTTTGCCTGATGATAATTTAGGTGGTTCGGATTTATTTAATAAAGGAAAAGGAGTAGCTTCTTTTTCAGAGACAAGAGAGGTAGGATCTACGCCTCATCGGTTTCTCCAGAGACCCCTGCTCTTTTCTTGATGTTTTTGTTACCTGCCCTTGTTGTATTGTTTGCGATTGGATTATAGGGTGAGAGTATGAAATTCGGAATGAGATATGAATCTCCTAGGCTATATAGAACCCGTAAGTTAGGAATTGAGTGCCTGGGATGCAATGGTTATGTGAATTGGATAAGTTGATAGTGTTCTGACATGATTGAAGATACCCTGTTGTGGTAATATGCTTTGTACTTGCCTGTGTGTGCTTGTACGTGTCTGTGTGTCAGGATCCTATTCTGGTGGCCATTCGGGGTAAGGGCTGATGCTCCTAGGGAGAGGAGAGGTTCTTACTGGTATAGGAGTTGTATGGGCGGCAAATTGCAGCAATAACTCGCTGGAGGTCTGGTCCTTGTGTGGCCGGAACCCTATCCTTGTGTGGCCGGAACCCTATCCTTGTGTGGCAGGAAGCCCTGGTAGGTATGTGACCTGGGATGCCCTAGTAGGTATGTGACTAGGGAAGACTTTTCCGTGTGGGACTAGTCGTCTTGTCCTTGCGAGGACAAGATGAAAGGCTTACTGATTAGTTTACGTGTTAACCATCTACCCTTTGTGCAGTAAGTTTTGGACAACACAGGTGGAAGGGGATGGCTTTTCTTCTTCATTGCCGAGGGAAATTTGATGTGTTTCACCTGCCTGTGTACTTCTGAACTTTCAGAAGTGTTTACAGTCCTCCCTCAGCCATAGATTCAGCCCTAACCTCTTTTGATTGGTTTTTGAATTGCGTGATCCCCTTTAGTTGTTTAGGAATGATCTTATGTGAATTGGGAGATTTGTGTTTAGGGATTCTGTAGATCTTATGGTGCTGTGACTCTACTGAGATTCTTGTAATCTTAAACCGTTGTTTTTACCATTTTTCAGGCTTAGGTACATTCACTGTTCGTGGTACCAGGGTGTGAGATCAAGGCTGCACGGCGGGGCGATATCGCATCACATTTGCATACTTGTTACTTGCACATATAACATGAATGATTGGGCAACTTTCTGGTTTATTTTAAGCACTCTTCTTTACTTGCTATTTCCGAACCTTGATGAAGAATTTCTTGCTGGTTATGTGGATCCCTTTAGGACTTGTGTGTTATGAACCCAAAGATTTAATTTAAGACTTCTGCTGATGTTTTATTTACTCCGTATGATACCAGAACATGTTTCCAATGTCATGCTCCTATTGTTGATAAGCAATAAAACTAACAAGCTAAAAATCGGAAGTTCATGATAAGTCTGGTGGGATTCAAGTAGGTCTTAGGTGTCATTTAGGCTTATTTGGGTTTCATGGAGGTAATGACCTTAATCGGAGCAATTAATAATAGTTAGGAACTGGGGTCGTTACATTCATCATTTTGGCCGAAAATTTCAGAGTTATTGGTAAATGTTTAATCTTTGGTTTTCTTTTTGGATTGGTTAGTTTATTAGGTTGCTAGTGATGTGATTAAGTGTTTTTTATGGATGGAAATGCATGAAAACAACCTATGATTCTTGTATGAATTCCGAATGAACAGTATCAGGGGTTGTTTCTTTATGTTATTGATTATGTTGGTGTGTTTATTCATGTTAATTGAGTGGTTGTAGTCAGTAATGAGAGGAAACGTGTTGATTATGTGAGGAATTCATGTTGAGCTGGTAATGAGAGTATCTGAATGTAAGGAGTATTGTGATTTAGTTGTATAGATTGGATAGGGAAATGTAGATGTGTGTGCAGCGTGAGAGGATCCATAGGATTGCTTTCAATTATTTTCTATTTGATTCCTTGATTGGTTATGCTCAGTATGACTGTATGGTTTGTGCTTGTTTAGGCGGTACCGGATCGAACAGTAGAGACAAGGATATTGTTGGAGAACCGTCGATGCGACGAATGGTGGGAGTTTATGTTTCATTTGCATACGCGAAATGTTTTGTTTTTAGAATCAAATGATCAAATATTTTTGGTTTGAATGGAGGCATAACTTGACCTGTGTTTAACATTATTATTAGAATCATAATATGCTTTCCATGTGTGAATGCATCAACTGTATTTTCAAAGCTGAAGCATGCTGACTTGTTTGGTGTATACTTCCTTTGTGACAGTTGTGTTCATTGTTACCCTTGGTGAGCAGTCCCTTGTGGGTGATTTGTTATGATAATATTATGACGATACATGTGTTATTGGGCATGAGAAGTGAGAGGAGATTTTAAAAAGAAAATATATTGTTCCAGCCCACTTCGAGAAATGGATTAAAAGCATACGAATTTTCATACATGTTTTGTGACCTACTATACGATGTGATTTTTCATTTCCATATGCATGATTCTCATTGTGGCCGAATACTTTGAATATTATTTTAAGATGTTTGGCACCTATTTTACAAGCTAGAAATGTTTAATTGCATGCATGGAATATACGATGAATTTTTCGATTTAATAACCCATACGTGATAAATTCACTATTTGGTCACTAACCGATCAGACCTCCAGATTTTCAGTAAGGATCCCGATGATGTTCACACCCTTTTATAACCCCTGAATGAGTGTTTTTAACCCCAGAAAGTCTTCTTTTGAGTGTGATGAATTGTGCTATGTGTTGTGCATTATGTTTTCGTAAAAAAAAACAAGAGTACCAAATATAAATATTTTCTAGGCACTGTACCGATTGGAATTGACGGTAAAAGCTTGATCAAGTTAGGTAAGTATATGGAGTCCTTATAGAGAGGACAGTTGCTTACCTTGGAGAGGTATGGTTGAATATATGTATGTATATTGAGTGCTGTGTGCACTATGAAGGGAAAGACCTTACAAATGCTTCATATATATTTTACGACATTATATCTATGTGTGCTCAAAATTGAATGTGATAGCTTGTGTTTTTCCATTCAATTTTTGACAATACTGATGGTGGGGTTTTGTTTATATATATGCTACAACTGAAAACCATTGGTATGCTTTTAGGTAACCCTTTAGCGGGGGTTAAGTGAAAGTGGTTTGTGTCCACCCCGTTATGTTTTGGGCATAGTAGCCAAATATCAAAACTGTGATTTATGGATCTCTTGTATTTATTTTCCTTATGCCGTTTGGTGTGTGCACTTAGGATGGATACATAGAAGAACATGGATTGTAATGGTTTGAATAAATGTTTAATACTATGATTTGGTTTTGTCTTCATTCCACCGTTTATGCTTATGACGTTGTAACTTCCACTGAGGTCCTTGATCTCACCCCCCTCTCTATTGTTTTGTTTTAGGACTAAGTTGTGAGATATAGTTATTCAACTTCGAGGTTGCTATCCCGGTATTGGTCGTAGGGCTGGACAAATGCACATGCACGTTTTTTTTTTGACTCGGCATTTTTCACATCTTCTTGTATATTTAGATACTTGTGCATTGTGCTGATATATATAAGAAGTGATGTTATTTTGAGTTTCTGGGAATCTGTGAGTGTGGACTCGAGGTGTTACATGTTTAAAGCCGAATGGCCCGTTGTATGTGAGTTGTTACCTTCGCTGCATGTGTTTGTTACTCCGTTGTTTTTGGTTATGCCGAGTATAATTTGATGCGTGCCATGTTTTGAAAAAAAAAAATTCATATGTTGTGTATTTATTACGATTAGCGTAATAGAGTTTTATGGTTAAGCCTTGTGTAGTTTCGCTTGGTCCACCAGTTGGGACAACCGGGGCTGCACGGCGGTGAGACTCCCAGTTACCGGGTACGGGTCCTCACAGCAAACTCATGGCTGTCCACTATGTGAGGGCTTCTCCCTCATGTAGCAAAGTAGCGTTGAAAACATTGTCACCTTCAGAGATACGCAAAAATAGGGACATTCGACATAAAGTATCGATCCATTCACCAGCTGCAGCGGCTCCGGCTAAACCACTGAAATCTTTACATCCCAATTGACGAGCTTCCTTCAGCAACTATGTAATGACAACTGGTAAAGATTTCAGTGGTTCAGCCAGAGCCGTTGCTGCTCGAGAATGGATTAACATCTTATGTCATGTGTCTTTGTTCTTGCGTATCTCGGATGATGACATGGTTGCCATTGCTACTTTCCTACTTAAGGGAGAAGCCCTCACATGGTGGACAACCTTGAGCTTACGATTCAGCGATTGTTTGCCTAATTGGGAAGAGTTTCGGTATGAGTTCGATGAGAGGTTCTATACGAGGTTCCATAAAAGCAAGCAGTGACAAGTTTTCTATAAACTTGAATAGGGCACCTGTTCGGTGCTGGAATACAAGAAGGCATTAAGGGAGTTGTCCCGATTTACACATGAGGAGGATCGTTCACTGTACCAGTTTACGAGACGATTTTAGGATGAGCTGAGTATTGAGCTCAAAACCATCGTTAGTATGGCACCGGTGCAGAATTTGCAATAACTAATCGTTGCTGCGACTGAAGTCGAGAAGATCGTGCAAACTAGGAAGCCGTCCACAGCAGCTAGTGGCAGATCCTTCAAAGGAGATTCGAAGTTCAATCGGCATACAGAACCCTATCCTTTGAGGTCCTATCCTCCGAAAAGCAATGGTAATGGGGGTAACAACAAGAAAAACTTTTCTGGTCTGAATTCCAATGGATCTACGGTGAATTCTCAGCAATGTCGATGTTACAACTGTTGCAAGATGGGGCATATTCAGAGGGAATGCCCGAAACCAAGGCATATCATAGGCGCAGCTAGCATTGGCCGAGGTGGGTATGCCAACCCCGCCAATCCACCAACACGCGCACTAGAAGGATCATCAAATAGATCCACGAGTGAGATGCAACCAAGACCAATGAGGCTATTCACCCTCACTGATACCGAGGCTAGCCCTGATATGGTGATTGGTATTATTTCAGTCTTTCCTCAAAATGCTAAAGTGTTATTAGATCCCGGAGCAAAAAGGTCATTTGTAAGTCTAAGGATAACACTTGACATGGATCGACCTCTGTCTTCCTTGTCTTTTCTTACTGCGGTTCTGACTTCTTTGGGAGAGCAACTGATTTGTGATTTAGTCTACATCGGCTGTGCTATACATATGGGTCCGAATATACTTGAGGTAGATCTGATTCCATTGGACATCTGAGAGCTAGATGTGATCCTAGGCATGGACTATTTGAAAAAATATCAAACCCGAATGGAGTGTTTCACCAAGTGTGTGTGGTTCATTTTTCTTGATGGTGCCAAGTATTGTTTTGAAGGTGATAGGCGAGTTGTTCCAACTTGCATGATTTCCTAGCTCAACGCGAAACGATTGATCAGCAAGGGATGTACTGCGTATCTCGCGCATGTGCATGATGTTTCCAAGGAATCCTTGGATCTGGATTTGGTTCCAGTGGTTCGTGAATTTCTAGAAGACATAGCCGGTTTACCACCAGCAAGGGAAGTGGGATTCGGTATTGAGATAATGCCTGGTACGAATCCAATTTCCATTCCTCTGTATCATATGGCTCCTGCGGAATTGAGAAACTAAAGACGCAATTGGAAGATTTGTTGGATTGTAGTTTCATCTAACCTAGTGTGTCACCTTGGGGAGCACCTGTCTTGTTCGTGAAAAAGAAAGATGGCTACGATTATGCATCGACTATCGGTAGCTAAATCGTGTGACCGTAAAGAATAAGTACCCTTTTCCACGCATTGATGACTTGTTCAACCAGCTCCAAGGTGAAGCCGTGTTCTCCAAGATTGATCATCGATTTTGATACCATCAATTGTAAGTACATGATGCTGATATTCCAAAGACTACGTTCAGATCGCGATACGGCTACTACGAATTTCTGGTTATGCCATTCGGTTTAACCAATGCACCAGTCATATTTATAGACCTGATGAATTGTGTGTTCTGTGAGTTTCTAGACAAATTTTTGATAGTCTTCATCGATGACATTCTGATTTATTCAAAGTCGAAAGAGGAGCATGCTGAGCACTTGTGGATTATGCTGAATATTCTGAGGGATCGGCATTTATTTACAAAGTACTCTAAATGCGAATTCTAGCTACGCAAAGTTAGTTTCCTTGGCCATGTTGTTTCCACCCAAGGTGTGTTAGTTGATCCGAAGAAATATGAAGTCATAGTTTCTTGGGAACCCCGCTAACTGTGTTCGAAGTTTGTTGTTTCCTTGGCATGGCCGGATATTACTGTCGCTTTATGGAGAAATTTTCATCGCTCGCTGGACCATTGACGAAATTGACACGTAGAGGAGAGTCGTTCATGTGGAACGAGAAATGCCAGCAAAGTTTCAAAGAGTTGAAAAGCCGATTGGTTTCCAAACCAATCCTCACCTTACTAGTCGGTGGGAAAGAGTACATGGTGTACAGCGATGCATCAAAATCTGGACTTGAATGTGTGTTGATGCAAGATGGTAAAGTTGTTGCCTATACTTCCCAACAATTGCGACCAAACTAAAGCAATTATCCTACGCATGATTTGGAGCTTGCAGCTGTAGTGTTTGCGTTGAAAATATGGCTCCACTACTTGGACGGCGGGACATGCAGAATCTTCACCGACCAAAAAAGCTTGAAATACCTCCTCACGCAAAAAGAATTAAATATAAGACAACGAAGATGGGTCGAGCTGATTAAGGACTACGATTTGATCATCGAATATCATCCTACAAAAACGAATGTTGTTGCTGATGCCTTGAACCGAAAGTTTGATCCTCCTCTATTGGTTTTGGTTTACATGAGCACCCAATAAATGCCAATGTTGCTGGATTTGAAAGTTACATGTGTGCATCTTGGCACTGATTTTTCTGGTTCGTTGTTGGCACCAATAGAAGTCACACCTACTTTGATTGAGGAAATCCGGAATCAGCAATCAAAAGATCCAAGGTTCACTGAAATTCAGAAGTAACTATCTGATGGTGTTTATGTCATTGCGTGAAATTTAAGAGTACGAGATGATGGAGTTCTTGTCTTCTGAAACCAGATATGTGTTCCACAAGATGTTGATATTCGTAATCTTATTTTATCTAAGGCGCATAGTTCGAAGTTTGCTATCCATCTTGGTAGTACTAAGATGTATCGAGAGTTGAAGTAGTAGTATTGGTGGCCGAACATAAAGCACCACATTGCTGAGTTCGTTGCCCAATGCCTCGTATGTCAACAAGTAAATCAAGCATCAAAGAACCACTAGTTTACTCTAGTCACTTCCGATTCCAGAATGGAAACAGGAGTATGTCACGATGGATTTTGTGACTGGTTTGCCTAGATCGCAGAAAGGATACGATGCTATTTGGGTGGTTGTGTATCGATTGACGAAATCTGCGCACTTCCTACCTATTTGTGTGACAGACACACTCGAGAAATTAGTTGTTACTTGGATGAGATTTTTCGATTGCATGCAGTGCCAGTTTCCATCGTTTCAGATCGTGATCCTCGTTTCACATCACAATTTTGGGAGAAATTCTAGAATGCGGTAGGTTCGAGACTGAATTTCAGTACAGAAATTCATCCTCAGACCGATGGTCAATCTTTAAGGACGATTCAGACACTCGAAGACATGCTACGTGCAAGTGTGTTGGACCAGCATACTGGTTGGGAGTAATGCCTACCATTGGCAGAATTTTCTTACAATAATAGCTTTCATGTGAGCATCGGTATGGCATTTTATGAAGCACTATATGGAGACGTTGCAGAACTCCCATTTGCTGGAATGAGGTAGGTGAGAGACGCTTAGACAATCCAGAATTGATTGATCAAGCAACGAAATAGTTGAACTTGATTCTACAACGGCTAAAGACAGCTCAGGATCAGCAGAAAAACTACTCCGATAATCAATGAAGGGACCTGGAATTTGTAATAGGTGATAGTGTATTTTTGAAGATCACCCCGTGGAAAGGTGTCCTTCATTTTCAGCCGCGAGGTAAACTAGCACCTCGTTACATTGGTCCGTAGGACATTGTCGAGAGGGTAGGCCCTATTGCATACCGACTTGCCTTACCTCCAACTATGGAGAGAATTCACAACGTGTTTCACATATCGATGTTGAGAAAATATGAGTGACACCTTGCTTATGTGCTTGAAGAACCACTAGTCGAAGTTTCTGAAGACCTATTCTATCTCGTACAGCCAGTTACCATACTAGATCGGTCAATTCGTCAGTTTTGCAGCAGAAATGTGCCAATGGTACGAGTTCATTTGGCATAATGGCCAAATCGAGGAACAGTCTTGGGAGACTGAGGAATCTATGCGTGAAAAATTTCCTTACCTGTTTGTTTAGGTACTTGTGCTGAAATTTCGAAGACGAAATTCTTAGAAGAAGGGGAGGATGTGACACCCTAATTTTGAGTCCTAGAAGTCCAGAACCCAATGCAGGTGAAATGATCATTTTTTCCTTAAAGAAATGGATGTGTAATGGCCGAAAATAGTATGGAATTTCTAGTAATCATTTCTGGTTTTCATTTCCTTTAATTTGGTTCCTTATTGGTTCAAAATTACCTTTGGAGATAAAATACCTAAAATTAATAAAGGATAATCCCAGAATTTAATTCTGATAATTATCTTACTTTAATCTAGCCTTTAAAGTAGAAAAATTAAACCCATAACCACCTTATATAAAGAGGTAGTGGGCCACTTAGATCTTACACCAAAAATACACACAATTCGTCAAACATCAAACCCTACACCTCCTCATATTGTTGCTGAAATTTCTTCAACTTCAAACTAGCATAACTCTCTCATCCTTTGTCGGAATTCTACAATAATATCTTGTTGGAAAGCTATTTCCATCCTCTATCTATCTACCTTGGTTCAGTCATCAGTAGATTAGTTTTTCTCTGTCGAAATTCAAGTCATAAGTCGTCAGTTTTTGGTGCCAAAACTGTGTGATTCTTCCTTCAATTGATTTCTGTTGTTGTTTCTATTGTTTGTAAGATTTTTTGGAATCTATTCATGTTGGAATCCATTCATGTTGAATCTTCCCTATACATGAAATCGACATGCCTTACCCTTGCCCTATTGTTGTCGTTTTTTATCATTGACTAACCTGTTGGTTTCTAATCTTATCCCTTTTGATTTTATGTGTTATTAACACCTAATCTTTCTTTTTTAATATGAAATTGCAATCCCTATAGCTTGTTAACATGAAATCGCAATTTTCCCTATTCTTAGTGTCGAAATTTGTATGGTTGACTAGGAATGGTAATTTAGGTTAAATCTTGTTAATTCTTAGCCATCACACATCTGGAGGGGAGGCACCTGCGACATCTGATCACTAGTTTTTGATAGGTTTGGTGAGTGGAATTGGTAAGGAAATAGGGTATTTGTCTGGTTATTGAGTATGCATGCTTGGTTTGGTTTTGTCTTTGCCTTATGATGTTATAGGTGGTTCGGATCCCTTGAATAAAGGAGAAGGAATAGTTTCTTGTTCAGAGACAAGAGATGTATGATCTATGCTTCATCAGTTTCTCCAGTGATCCTTGTTGTTGGTTGTTAATTTTGATGCATGTCTTTGTATTGTTGTATGCGCATATGTGAGATAGTGTATGCATGAGTTGTGGATTGATTTGAGGCTTAATTAGGCATTTTCGAACTCTTGAGATAGGTTGTGTGTGCCTAATTTGTATGTGTTGTGTACATTGAACATGCTGATTATGTTCTGACATGATTAAGGATACCCTATTATAGTATTGTGTTGTGTACTTGCCTGTGTGTGCTTGTAAATGTTTGTGTGTTAGGATTCTTTTCCGTTGGGCATTCGAGGTAAGTGCTGATGATCCTAGGGAGAGGAGAGGTTCTTACTAGTATGGGAGCCATATGGGTAGTGATCCCCAGCATGTGCGCGCTGGATGCCTAGTCCTTATGTGGCTAGACGTCTTGTCTTTGTGTGGCAAGATGCCCTTATCCTTGTGTGGTTTGGATGCCTTTATCCTTGTGTGGTTTGGATGCCTTTGCCTTGGTGTGGCTTGGATGCGTTGTCCTTGTGTGGCTTGGATGCGTTGTCCTTGTATGGCTTGGATGTGTTGTCCTTGTGTGGCAAGATAAATATGCTTGCTGATTATCTTATATACTAACCTTTATCCTTTGTGTATCAATGTCTTGGACAACACAAGTGGAAGGGAATGACCTTTTCCTATTTCCGAGATGTTTGATGAGTTTTACCTGCTTGTGTATGTCTGATTTTCGGAAGTGTTTGTAGTCCACCCTCAGCCTTAACTTTCGGCCCTATCCTTTTTTGGTTGAATGATGATTGCATGATCCCCTCTAGTTGTATATGCTGATTTAATGTTATTTGGGAGATGTTTGTTTAAGATTTCTGTAGATGTTACGATGTTGTGACCTTACTGAGATTCTTGTAATCTCATCCTATTGTTTTCACCATTTTTCAGGCTTAGGTACATTCGTTGTTCGTGGTACCGGTGTGTGAGATCAAGGCGTCACGGCTGGGCGATATTGCATCACATTCGCATTCTTGTTTCCTTGGTTGCTTGCGCATACAACATGAACTTTGATTGGACTATTTTCTGGTTCTTCGAGTCCCTCCTTTGCTTGTTTGTTTCTGGATTATATTGGAGGCTGACTTGTTGGATTTTTAGATCCCTATGAGACTTGTGAGTTGTGGTTTCAATAATTTAATTTAAAGACTTCCGCTAATATTTTATTTACTCCGTATGATACCAGAATGCTTGTCCAATATCATGCTCTAATTGTTATAAGTACAAAGAATGAACGTGCTAAAATTGGAAATTTAGATGGGTAAGCCTTGTAGAATTCAAATAGGTCCTAGTTTTGGGTTTGTTTGGGTTTCACTACGGTAAGGGTCCTATTAGGAACATATAAGAATTGGTTAGGATTCGGGATCCTTACAGTAAGTGAGTTTTTGTGTCCAATAAGTATTCATTGAAGTGAGATTGAGTCTAATAAGTTGAGTTATTGTTTGGATATTTTTGAGGATTCTTGTGTTGGATTGCTCATACTACTGTTTTATGTTCTGTTTTATAACATTTACCTAATTTTATAAACCTATACTTGAGTAATATGCACAAATGAGTTTGGTATCCTTCTAATAGTTGCATTCGCTTGGGCAATGTTACTTGCCAGTTTGGGAGTTGTATGTATGATGTTATATATTACCTAACAAGTTTTTGTAGGCCTATCAGTTATGTTCTTGAAGACAGGTATGATTGTTATGCGTATCTATGACTACTCTTAGAGAACACTAACAGTAGAGGCTAACTATATATATTTTCAAAAATTAAAAACTAATACTGTCAGTGGGCTTCCAATTTCCCTATTGTAGGGTTTACTTGTGTTTCATATCCACCCCGATAGGTTTTTAGGCATAAGTAGCCCATACGTTCATTTGTTTATGTTTAAGTTATAAACCTATTGGGCTGGTTTCTATATTATGTTTTATATCCTATGCGTTACATTACTATCGCATACTCAACCTCGAGGTGATACAGTTACTGCTCACGAACTATGCTTAAAAAGGTGAAATAATAACGATGAGATCACAAGGACCTTAGTGAAAGTCACAGCATCAAAAGCCCTATAGTGGAACAGAGACATATATAAAAACTAGATATAAAACAATTACTTTAAAATGAGTGATATCTGATATAACTACTATGCCCACACAAGAAAGAATAGTAATGCAATGCATATGGTAATGTAATATAGAAACCAGCCCAATAGGTTTATAACTCAAATGTAAACAACTAAACACATGGGATATTCTTAAACTATATTATGTGTTGGGTTCCCGTTTGATAATATAGCATTACGTTATCATTACAAGAAATGATGGGCCTAGTTGTACTTTTTTTGTGTGAGTGGTTAAGCTTTCTTGTGTAACATTGTGCTAAAAACAAAGCTAGTGGCCCGATAATGCAGATAAAATAGTGCGATTCAATGAATTGAACTGGGTTGACCTTGTTAGGTGAAACGGGAGATCATGTCTAGGTTAGTTTTAGTTTGGTATGTTGGAAAATATATTTAATTACTTATTTTGGTTTAGCTCTTAGACGCGGGGAAGAAGCAGGGTTGGCACTTCCAAGTGCGGGGAAAACGGAAGACCAATGGCGAGAAGAAGGACAATTCCTAAAGGAAAACCTTTGACAGTGCTCCCAGGTTGAAAGGTCAAAAAGGCATTAATGTTGTTTACATTCTTTATTTGTACCAATCCCTACTCTCATTAGGACAAGGTCAGGTCAATACATAGTGGAATGGCAGCTAATTAATTAATGGTTTCTTTTATTGCTTTAGTTACAGAGGAATTATATCTGTATTCCCTTCATGTGAAAGGAATAATAAAGGAAGGTAAGACGTAATTTTACCTTACCTATATAAGCCCAACAATGAACGACTAGCCCTCAGACCTTGGTCCCTTCCTTTCAGAATAGATCTTGAGCATTGACAATGGAGGTCACCTTCCGATTACTGTCATGTGCTACAGTTGCTCTTACTGTAATTGCTAGTGTTATCTTTCCTTTCATGAAGCGAGCTTACGGAGCCAAAACCTTACCTCCAGGGAGCTTGGGATGGCCAATCCTAGGCGAGACTATAGAATTCTTGTTTGCCAGACCAGAGAAGTTTGTCTCTGATAGGATGAAGAAGTACTCGTCTAATATCTTTAAAACCAGGATTCTTGGAGAGGAGACTGCTGTCATTTGTGGCCCCAGTGGACACAAATTCATTTTCTCCAATGAACATACGTATTTCACGGCTTTTCGGCCTCATGCAATGCAAAAGCTCTTCCGTTCCTATCAAGCAGCTTCTTCGGCCCAAGTATCTCGTGAGGCCGAGTCTAAGGTGCTCAGGTCACCAGGATTCTTGAAGCCTGAAGCACTGGTCAGGTACTTGGGAACAATGGATTCCACCACGCAGGAGCTAATGGAATCTTACTGGGAAGGGAAAGATGAAGTCAAGGTCTTCCCTTTTGCTAAGACGCTAACTCTGTCTCTTGCCTGCCGGTTTTTCGTGGGGATGAATGAACTCCACCCTATAACGAGGCTTGTCAGCAGTCTCGACAGCATTGCGCTGGGGATGCATTCCATTCCTGTGAACTTTCCTGGAACAGTATTCTTCAGAGCTAACAAAGCTGCAGGTGCAGTTCGCGAGGAATTAAGGATGGTCATCAATGAAAAGAAGGCTTCCATGACAGCAGGAGCTCCTCCACGAGATATATTGTCTCATATGATTATGGCCAGCGATCCTTGTGGCAAACACATGCCAGAGGCTGAGATTGCAGACAAGATTATGGGTCTGTTAGTCGCAGGATATAGCACAGTAGCTACTGCAATGACTTTTTTTATGAAATATGTCGGAGAGAGAGCTGATGTTTATGCACAGATCCTGGCCGGTATAGATACATATGTTTTATTATCCATCTCTTCTATCGTCTTTGCGTCTTCATTAATTTCTTTAGGTACCAAGGCTATGTTTATATTCATGGAAACCAAAATATTCCCTCTTTGTTGTGCAGAGCAAGTGGAGATAACAGCGTGTAAGAATCCTGGACAGCCACTGGAGTGGGAAGACATTCAGAAGATGAAGTACTCTTGGAGAGTATTACAAGAGGTGATGAGGCTCACTCCCCCACTTCAGGGAACATTCAGAGAAGCAATAACTGATTTTACCTATGATGGATATACCGTTCCCAAGGGCTGGAAGGTATAATTAGTAACAAGGCATTTTTCAAGTGCTAGCTTGTTGATCGATCAGGTGATCTATATTAACTGTTTGATGTGATTTGCAGATATATTGGACTGTGAGTACAACAAACAAGAACCCCGAGTACTTCCCAGATCCTGAAAAGTTTGATCCATCCAGATACGATGATGATAAAGCTTTTCCACCATTCACATTTGTACCATTTGGAGGTGGACCGAGAATGTGTCCAGGAAAAGAATATGCTCGATTGGCAATTCTAACTTTTGTGCACCACGTAGTGAAAAGGTTCAAGTGGGAGATGGCGATCCCTAATGAGAAGATTATAGGTGACATGATGCCAACCCCACAAAATGGACTTCCGATTCGCCTTCATTCCCACTAGAGAAGATGTTTCCCTTTGAATTGCTCTTCTTCATACTTCAGACTGTCAGACTCTAGCGACGTAAACCATCATCACTGTTACTAGCTCTGCTCTCTTTCCATACGGGGAGTAGTGAAGAATTCGTCTTTGTTTTTGTTGGCTAAACTTGTTTAATGTTGTGACAAGCTCTTGCTCATAGTGGGATCCTCAGTACACTAACGCCATTCACTCTTATCTGCAACCGGGAATAGATTTGGTGGAAGATAGCAACATGCGAGTTAGGCTTTTTTTCACTATCTTAGTGGCCTGGACCTTTTAATTTACACAAGTCAAAATTATAGATCGGTATCAACTTTCAATGACTAGCTAGTATTGATTCCATTAGGTTTTCCTAATTCTTATTATGCCAATCGGTAGCATGATTAGGTCAAGAACCCATTACAGTAATTCAAAGCTAAACGGGTTTCAAAAGTTGACCCAAACACATTCCCGCATCTACCCCCACTTAGTTCCACTCTAGAGGGTCACCAGCTAGATTTTATCCGATTTGTCATTTTACAATGAGTTCCTGAAATATCAACCCATTAAAAGCCTCCCTAGATATTTAGGAGTCTATCCTTATCTCAATCCCAAAGGATTTATATGAGACCCTATTCCTCAAAGAGCCCAGTCAGCATTTGAGAACAATCAAATTGATCAAATTAGTCCGTCAATTGACCAGTCAGAATTGACCGTTTGACTAACTAGCTAGATAGTGGATCAGAGTGTTAACCCTTTGACCGAGTGACATGGACACAATCATAGAGCTTAGGTGTCGAGTCTTGGTTTTCTAGAGTGTCGTGTCATTAGTTGTATGTTGATGATTATACACAACGTGTCGTTTGGTGATATTAGCATGCATTAGTATGTTTTTTCTAGATCTATAAGTTGTTCGAGGCCCAAGTCTAGTGGAATTATCTGTTTTTGTCTTTAAGACCCGAGAGTGTGTTTACCGAGCCCGTTTTGAGTAGTTGGAGGCCTTTGAGTCGATTTAGCTGTTGAACGATTACTATTTATTGAGCTCATTTGTGTTTTAAAAACCCAATTTGATGTTTTCAGTGCCTAAACACTATTTAGGCCCACTTGGAGCGTGTTTAGCCTTTTTAAAAATTTGCTTTGGGTTTTTGGAATTTCCGGGCTCTGGAGAATACAAATACCTAGCTCAACACATAGAAAAATTTTCTAAGTAATAAGCCAAGTCCTTCCCTTTCATATTTTCACAAGCCATTTTCACCCCAAAGAACCCACACCTCACAAAATCGATTTTCCTTTTGAAACAACCCTTGGGATTTCTTCTAAACATCATTTTTAACGTCTCTCAATAGATTTCCACTGGTGGTTTGATGATTTGGAGCGAGGTTTGCAAGTTTGTTTGCTTTAGAGCAAAAATCACATTTTTGAGGTAAGAACCCGATTTCTCCCATTTCTTGGTTGATTGATGGTGCCTTTAGCTTGCTATAATGTTTTCTAAGAGGCCTCATTGGTTTAGATCGATCAGTTTTGTGTGTGATGTGTTTTGGATGGATCGATGAGTTTAGGGCTCTTGGTGATTTTCATCCCATTGGAGTTTTTGTTGCTTTAGATGGTTGGTTGAGGTCCCTTTGAGCTTTCTGAGAGTGTTGTTGAGACTTGTTGTTGCTCTTGTTTTGTTTTGGTATAGATTTTGGTATGGTGTTGTGGCCCCGGTGAGCCCTCCGTTCTTGTTCTAGTTTGTGTTGATGATTTTGTGAGGATGATTTGAATTGATTGAGTATAGGTGGATGGTTTGAGAGTTAGAGAGTGTGTTGGGAGGAGTGTTAGGCTTTATTTTCAGTTTATGTCATTTTGTTCATTTTGTTAGCTTGTGATAAAGACAAGAGTGTGTCTGTTAGTGAGTTTGTAAGGACCCCAAACCCAACCTATTAGAATCCTTACCGTCGTGAAACCTAAATAAGCCCTCGCAAGGTCCTATTTGAATTCCATAAGGCTCAAGTCACCTAATTATCAATTTTATTGGTTGATTCATATGCTATTTGAAGGTTGGAGCATGTTTATATCTTAATAAATTTCTGGCTTATGAGAAGTGAAAGAAAACATCAGCGGAAGACTTACATTAACATTAAAAAAAAATAAAAACATAACACACAAGTCTCATAGGAATCTCAAAACATCAACCAATAGTATCATGTATGTTTCGGAAGCAAAAATGAAGGAGGAAGAGGGATTGAAAAGCCAGAATGCATATCCACACAAACTCAAAGACATGGCATGCATATTTTACAGGAAAGGGATGCATATGATGTACAAATTTGTCCAGCCATGCAGCCTTGATCTCACACCTTTGGTACCAGCAACAAAGCACACACCTAAGGCTGCAAAGTGGGAGAAAAGAAGGGATGAGATTATAAGAATCTCAGTAGGGTAACAGCATTATAAGTCCTAGGAATTCCCAATCAAACATCTCCCAATAACCAAAAGATCAACACCTAAAACCAGTTAAGATATCTAATTAAAACAGCAAGCATCAAACACACATATAGGGGCCAAATCATCACAAGCACACACAATATAAGGGTAAATTGGTTATTAACAAGGGTAAAGGCTGAAAATACTTCTTATTCAAAAGCACACGGGCAACTTATAACTTAATCTGATTTTTAAAACCAAGGTTTGTCCCTATTTGCTCATGTTGTCCAAGACTATACTACAAAAAGGGTAAAATGGTTAAACAATCAATATTACAACAAGCCTGTTAATTGTCTCCAACATTTAGACTTCAATTGGCCTAGGAGCACTCTTGCAGCTGTGCGTACAAGTAATCCTGCCACACATAAACAGGCCATCCTAACTTCCAGACTCGAACTGGCCTATAGGGCATCTTGACGTCCAGACTCAAACAGGCCTACAAGGCATCCTGACATCCGAACTTAAACCGGCCTACAAGGCATCCAACCAGCTCTTGCTGGGAATAACCACCCATAAACCTCCTGGTTCGGTAGGCACCTCTCCTCTCCCTAGGACCAACAACACTTACCTCACATGGCCAACGACAAAAGGATCCTTCAAACAAGTACAAACAACACACACATTTACGCATACGCACATAGTACATGCATACAAAAATCATAGCAACGGATCCTCAATCAAATCACAATACAAATAAAGATCAATCCTCAAAGTCATAATCGAATTAAGCAATCGATTGCCATATTAACTTTAGAGATTCCTTATCATCATAATCACACATTCCGCAAGCATATAACCAAGATAGGTAATCGAATTCAATCATATTCAAACAATCAAACAATAGGGTAACCAAAGGAACCGATGAGGCATAGATCCTACCTCTCACGAGTCTGAATCAGATGCAATCCTCTACCTTTCCAATAAGATCAGAATCTCCTAAACAATCAAGGCAAAAACCACACAATACTAAGCCTCAAGATTACTTAATTAAAAACCAAAGGCATTGGGAATCCTTACCAATTAACCTACCAAAATCCAGCAATCCGGATGCAGCAATATCTTCCCCAATGAATACGTAATGTGATGGCCAAAAATTCAGCAAGAAACAACCTGATTATTCACCTTAATTCAATATAAAAATTTCGGCAACACCTTAGGGTTTAATAGGGTATGTGCGATTTCATCATACACATAAGAAGAAACTGAAATTTTATGTGCATATGAAGGAATAGGTGCCAGTCAGTCAAACGATTAAAATGAACAAGATATGAAACCAATGGACAAGTCAATTGATTAAATTTCGGCAAACATAGGGTTAGGAATAGGGCATGCCGATTTTATGTATAGGAAAGATTCAAAGGATGAATTCATGATTTTACAATATTAATGGATGCCAAAAAATCATACGACCAAAAGGAATAACAACATAAATCAATTGAAAGAAGAATCACACAATCTTGGCACAAAAACTGACTTATTATGACTTGAATTTCAATAGGAAAGAACTAACCTTCTGATGAACAACCCAAGATAGCTAGATAGAGTATGGAAATAGCTTTCCAACAAGCTATTATTTACAGAAATCAGACAAAGGATGAGAGAGTTATGCTAGGATTAATATCAAGGATTTTTTTACACAAAACCGATGAATTATAACTTGAATTTTGACAGGGAAGAACTAACCTTCTGATAATCAAACAAGGATAGCTAGATAGATTATGAAAAAATCTTTCCAACAAGCTATTATTTGCAGAAATTCGACGAAGGATGAGAGAGTTATGCTAGGATGAAGTTCAAGGAATTTCGGCTAGGTTTAGGATATGCAAAAATCGGAAATTGAGAGGAAGGGGATAAATTTCAAAATTTTCAGGTGTGTTTTGGTATGTTTAGGTAGGATAGGCTGCCCACTCTTTTATAGGGTCTTAAAGAGTTTTAATTTTCCTACTTTTAAGCTTAGATAAGTTAGGATAATGCTTAAAAGATAATTATAATAAAAGGATAATTCTATTTAAAGGATAATTCTTATTTAAATAGTAACTTTATTTAAAAAGAAGAATTATCTAATACTTAGAATAATAAGAGATAAAATTAAGGATAATGAACCAGAACTAAAACAAGAAATATTTGGCAACAATCATTTTAGGCCACCATACATCCATTTCTTTAGGGGCAAATAGTAATTTTAGCTGCATCGATAGTTGAGTTCCATTTTTGACCTATGGACATCTAGAATATCTACCTATGAAGGATCAAGGTCTAACAGAGTCATCCACACGACAAGAGATGGGAGTCTATGTTTCATTTACATGCATGATATTATTTTGTTTTGTTAACTAAAACTTGATAAATGCATGGTTTTGAATGGAGGCAATATGTGTATTGATGAATAACTTGTCATGCTAGGTTCATTATGTGCTTGACATGTTTTTGATGCATAAATGTCTGCTTGAATTATGTTTGAAACGCATTGTGAGTATTTGTGAAATATTACTTATTAAGTATGCTTAATTCTTGGTTGATGGTTAATTTGAGTTGAAAGGGTGTGATTCTTATTGTTCTTCATATGGGTGCCTTGTATGAGTGAGTTATGAGGATGTTGGGAGTGCTTGTGATGATTTGGAGTGAGGAAAAAGCTGATTTGCAAGTGTGGGAAAATTCCTTGCGATTGTGAGAAACCTAGAAACCATGCCCTTGACTCACCCCGCCAAAGGTTATACCATCGTACCCCTCATACACCACCTGGTCCAAGTATTCTTCCTCGTGGCCCTTGACACTCCCTAGTCCAGAATACACGCCCTGGTATAGTATACACCCCCGTGACCCCGGACACCCCCTAGTGTAGTATGCACCCCGTGACCCCGGACATCCCCTGGTCTAGTATACAAACCTATGACCTTAGATAGACCCCTGACCAGTTACACATCTGTGACTCATCAAACTCTATTCAAACATTATCCTATAGTATTCCTAACCCTAAATAAGTACCCAGGAGTGTCTCATTATGCATCACATCACATTACATTATATTAATTTATAATGAGATTTGAGATTTGATCTTATATTTGTAAAGTGTATGCATGTATATATAAGATTTCTAGGACTTGACCTGGAATTGATGAGTAACGCTTGGCAATAGCAAGGTAAGAATATGGGATCCTAGTAGAGAGAATAGTTACTTACTTAAGAGTTTGGGTGGTATATGTATGCCTAGTGGATATGTGTATGATAGGCTACATAATTTGTGCCTTCGAGGTTTTCGAGTTATGCATAGATGAGGAACATGTATGTTAGGATGTTTTTTCTACATATTCTAGGGACAACAATGGTGGTGGAGTTCATATATCTATTTTAAAAGGGCATTAAAAATTAACCACCAGTGGTGCTTTTGATTTCCCTTTAGCTAGGGTTATCAGTGAAGCGGTTTTAGAGGTCCAACTTGGATATGTTTTGTGCATATTAGCCCACAAGAATGAAACTGTGGATATTGAGATTTGAGTTATTGAGCTTGGACTGAGATGCGCAATTTATAATGTAACGACCCCACTTCCTAACTATTATTAATTGCTCCGATTAAGGTCATTACCGCTGTGGAACCCAAATAAGCCTAAATGACACCTAAGACCTACTTGAATCCCACCAGGCTTATCATGAACTACCGATTTTTGGCTTGTTAGTTTTATTGCTTATCAACAATTAGAGCATGATATTGGACACAATGTTCTGGTATCATACGAAGAAAATAAAATATCAGCGGAAGTCTTAAATTAAACCTTTGGGTACATAATACACAAGTCTCATAGGGATCCAACAAGAAATTCTTCATCAAGGTTCGAAAATAGCAAGTAAAGAAGAGTGCTTAAAATAAACCAGAAAGTTGCTCAATCATTCATGTTATATTTGCAAGTAAACAAGTAAGCAAATGTGATGCGATATCGCCCCGCCGTGCAGCCTTGATCTCACACACTGGTACCACGAACAGTGGATGTACCTAAGCCTGAAAAATGGTAAAAACAACGGTTTGAGATTACAAGAATCTCAGTAGGGTCACAGCATCAGAAAATCTACAGAATCCCTAAACAAAAATCTCTCAATTCACATAAGATCATTCCTAAACAACTAAAGGGGATCACACAATTCAAAAATCAGTCAAAAGAGGTTAGGGCCGAATCTATGGCTGAGGGAGGACTGCAAACACTTCTGAAAGCTCAGAAGTACAAAGGCAGGTGAAACACATCAAATTGCTCTCAGCAGTGAAGAAGAAAAGTCATCCCCTTCCACCTGTGTTGTCAAAGACTTACTGTACAAAGGGTAGGTGGTTAACACGCAAACTAATCAGTAAGCCTTTCATCTTGTCCTCGCAAGGACAAGTCGACTAGTCCCACACGGACAAGTCTTCCCTAGTCACATACCTACTAGGGAATCCCAAACCTCGCAAGATAAGGGCTTCCTGCCTCGCAAGACAGGGATCCGGCCTCGCAAGGACAGATATCCAGCGTGCACTTGCTGGTTTGCCGCCCATACAACTCCCTAAACCAGCAAGAACCTCTCCTCTCCCTAGGAGCATCAGCGCTTACCCCGAATGGCCACCAGAACAGGATCCTTACACACAGACACGTACAAGCACACACAGGCAAGTACAAAGCATAATACCACAACAAGGTATCCTCAATCATGTCAGAATACAATCAACATGTTCAATTCACATAACATATGCAACCCAGGCACTCAGTACCTAACTCAGGGGTTCGATATAGCCTATGAGATCCATATCTCATTCCGAATTTCCTACTCTCACCCTATAATCCAATCGCATGCAATACAATAAGGGCAGGTAACAAAATCATCAAGAAAATAATAGGGGTCTCTGGAGAAACCGATGAGGCGTAGATCCTACCTCTCTTATCTCTGAACAAGAAGCTACTCCTTTTCCTTTATTAATTAAAACTGAACCACCTATATTATCACAAGGCAAAGATGGAAACAAAATAAACATGCATATCCAATAATCAATTGAATATCCTATTTCCTTACCAATACCACTCACCAAACCTATCAGAAAACCACTGATCAGACATTGCAGGTGCCTCCCCCTTGGATATGTGATGTGATATCCAGGAACTTAACAAGATTCAACCTGAATTTACCATTCCAATTAACTATGCAAATTTTGTCGCTAAAAGTAGGGCATAGGATGATTTTTTCTTAACCTTAAACAAGTAAATATTTACATACAAGCTTCTATTTATATATTTTTGGAAATAGGATGAAAAGATCTTTCCAACGAGCTATTATTTGTAAGGATCTGACAAACGATTAGAAAGTTATGCTATTTTGAAGTTCAAGAAGATTTGGCAAAAACCTAATTCCGCCGCCGATTTTCAAATTAACCTTAGATAAAGAAATACTTACCTCCTGAAGAAAACTCAAAAAATTTTGGAAAGAGGATGAAGAGAGCTTTCCAACGAGCTATTATTTGCAGAGATTGGACGAACGATGAGTGAGTTATGCTGGTTTGAAGTTTCTGCGAATTATGGCGGCTATAGGGAGGTATAGGGTTTTAGGCTCATACGAATTTGTAAGTTTTCTATGAATGATTTTTGTGGGGTTGGCTTCCTATTTATAATGAATGGGTATAGAATTATGATTACTACTTTTAATCACTTTATCATAATAAGATAATCCACCAGATAATTAAACTCTAAATTATCTTCCCTATTTTTAGGGTCTTTAATCTCTAAGGCAATTATCCCTCTATAAGGACAATCTCTAAGGAAATTATCCATCTATAAGAACTTAGATCAAAGGGAATTTAAAACAAAGTTAACTACTAAACAATCTTACCAATTTCGGCCATCACACATCCTTTCCATTAGGTGCAAAATCGTCTTTTCACCTGCACTAGCTTCTGGACTTCTAGGACTCAAAATTCGGGGTCTTACATATATTCATTGAACTCATGTATTTGTATTAGATCACATCTTTTATATTAGGTTGATGCACAAGTAGCATTATGAACTTATTGTATTTTATTACCAAACAATTTATTATCATTTTCTTATATGCCTCCATTCCACCGGAACTATTTATGATGCGGTGACTCTTACTAAGATCCTCGAGATCTCATCCTCTCTTATTGTTGTCTTTTCAGGGCTAGTTCGAGAGCTTGTGTAGCATACCTTCCGTTTGAGGTCGAGGCTCCATGTCACGCCTCGGACTACAAACTTTTTGCACGACAACTGCCATAGGTCTACTATACGCCATAACATATGACTATGCATGTAATGAACCCACAAGGCTATTGGTATAATAACAAAGTGAAGGAGAGTATTAGAATAGATGTATAATCTAATCACAGCGAATACATAAGATACATTGATGTCTCTAAGTGACATTGGACAATCCTAGGAATAACATTGATGTCTCCACTCTAGAGGGTCACGAGCTAGATTTTATCTGATATATGTTATTTTACAATGAGTTCAGGAAATATCAACCCATTAAAAGCCTCCCATGATCATGAGGAGTCTATCCTTACCTCAATCCAAAAGGATTTATATGAGACACCGTTCCTCAAAGAGTCCAGTCAGATTGATCAGATTGGTCTGTCTAAGTGAGTTTGACTAGTTGACCAGTCAAAGTTGACCGTTTGACTAGCCAGCTAGACAGTGGATCGGAGTGTTGACCCTTTGATTGAGTAATATGGACACAATCATAGAGCCTAGAAGTCAATTCTTGGTTTTTTAGAGTGTCGTGTCATTGGTTGTATGTCAATGATTATACACGACATATTGTTTGGTGATATTAGCATGCATTAGTATGTTTTTCTAGATTTATGAGTTGTTCGAGGCCTGAGTCTAGTGGAACTATCCATTTTCGCCTTTGAGACTCTAGAGTGTGTTTACCAAGCCATTTTGAGTGGTCAGAGGCCTTTGGGCCGATTTAGCTGTTGTGGGCCTGATTACTATTTATTGAGCTCATTTGTGTTTCAAAAGCTCAATTTGTTATTTTGAGTGCATAAACACTATTTTGGCTAGTTTGGGGCATGTTTAGCTTTTTTAAAAATTTGTTTCGGGTTTTCGAAATTTCCGAGCCCTGGAGTATAAGTACCCAGCCCAACACTTAGAAAAATTTTCTAAGTGTTGAGCCAAGCCCTTCCATTTCATGTTTTCACGAGCCATTTTCACCCCAAAGAAGCCACACCTCACAAAATTGATTTTCCTTCTGAAACAATCCTTGGGATTTCTTCCTTACATCACTCCTAACCTCTCTCAATGGATTTCCACTGGTGGTTTGAGGATTTGGAGTGAGTTTTACAGGTTCGTTTGCTTTAGGGAAAAAATTGTATTTTTGAGGTAAGGACCCAATTTCTCCCCTTTCTTGGTCAATTGATGGTTCTTTTAGCTTGCTGTGTGATTTCAAAGAGGCCTCGTTGGTTTAGATTGATTAGTTTTGTGTGTGGAGTGTTTTGGATGGATCGATGAGTTTAGGGCTTTTGGTGATATTGATCCCATTGGAGTTTTTGTTGCTTTTGATGGTTGCCTAAGGTCCCTTTGAGCTTTTTGAGAGTGTTGTTCAGACTTGTTGCTCTCGTTTTGATCTGGTATGGTGTTGTGGCCCCGGTGAGCCCTCTGTTCTTGTTCTAGCTTGTGTTGGTAATCTTGTGAGGATGATTCAGATTAATTGACTGTAGGTGGATGGTTTGAGAGTTAGAGAGTGAGTTGGGATGAGTGTTAGGCTTTATTTTCAGTTTATGTCATTTTGTTCACTTTTGGTTGCTATCCTTGCTTATAGATAGAGTTTCAGCTTGTGATAAAGGCAAGAGTGTGGCTGTTAGTGAGTCATCTGTACAACAATAGGTGGGAGTATATATTTCATTTACATGCACAATATTGTTTTGTTTTGCTAACTAAAACTTGATAAATGCATTATTTTAAATGGAGACAATATGTGTATTGAGGAATGACTTATCATGTTAGGTTCATTATGTGATTGGCATGTTTGTGAAGCATAAATGTGAGACCCAGCCCTACGGGGGTCAGGTTACCAAATCCCACATCAGAAAGGAGCAGGGGAGGTCTTGGGCTTATATGTGTTGTGTGAGTGGATCATTTGTAACAAGATGCATCTTTTGGGCCCTGTGGTTATAAGCCCAACTGAGCGTTGCAGTTGTGATCCATCACACGCACATACACGTCCGGACCCGCTGGCTCAACGGTCCGGGGGCCGGGTCGTGACAATACATGTATATTTAGAACTTATATACATGCTTGAATTGTGTTTGAAATACATTGTGAGGATTTGTGAGATGTTACTTGATAAGTATACTTAATTCTTGGTTGGTGGTTGGTGGTTGGTGGTTGATTTGAGTTGAAAGGGTGTGATTCTTATTGTTCTTCATATGGGTGCCTTGTATGAGTGAGTTATGAGGTTGTTGGGAGTGTTTGTGATAATTTAGAGTGAGGAAAAAACTGATTTTCGAGTGTCAGAAAATTCCTTTATGATTGTGAGAAACCCAGAAACCATGCCCTTGACTCACCCCACCACAGGTTATACCAGGATACCCTTGATACACCCCCTAGTCCATGTATACTTCCCAGTGGCCCTTGACACACCCTGGTCTAGATACACCCCCATGAACCCAAACACCCCCTAGTCTAGTATGCATTCCTATGACCCCAGACACCCCCTGGTGTATTATGCACCCCGTGACCCTGGACCCCTCGGTCTAGTATACAAACCTGTGACCTTGGACAGACCCCTGACCAGTTACACGTCTATGACTCAACAAACTTTATTCAAACATTATCCTATAGTATTCCTAATCCCAAATGAGTACCCAGGAGTGTCTCATCATACATCACATCACATTACATTAATTTATAATGAGATTTAAGATTTGATCTTATATTTGTAAAGTGTATGAATGTATATTTGAGATTTCTAGGACTTGACCTGGAATTGACAAATAATGCTTGGCCATAGCAAGGTCAGTATATAGGATCCCAACAAAGGTGACAATTACTTACCTAGGAGTTCGGATGGTACTTTTATGCCTGGTGGATGTGTGTATGATAAGCTATATAATTTGTGCCTTTAGATTTTTCGAGTTGTTCATAGGTGAGGAACATGTGTGATAGGATGTTTTGTCCACATATTCCAGGGACAACTGTCACGACCCGGCCCCCCGGACCCTAGGCC
Source organism: Passiflora organensis (assembly GCA_019739055.1). Taxonomy (NCBI): domain Eukaryota; kingdom Viridiplantae; phylum Streptophyta; class Magnoliopsida; order Malpighiales; family Passifloraceae; genus Passiflora; species Passiflora organensis. Next base: position 27,293 of record JAEPBF010000031.1, read on the forward strand.
CAGCGGGCCCGGGTGTGTATGTGTGCGTGATGGATCACAACTGCAACGCTCAGTTGGGGTTTTTAACCACAGGGCCAAAAAGATGCATCTTGTTACAAATGATCCACTCACACAACACATATAAGCCCAAGACCTCCCCTGCACCTTTCCGATGTGGGATTGGGTAACCTGACCCCCTCTATGGGCTGGGTCTCACAACAACACTTGTGGTGGAGTTCATATATATATTTTAAAAGGACATTAAAATTTAACCACCAGTGGGGCTTCCGATTTCTCTTTGGCTGGGGTTATCAGTGAAGAGGTTTTAGAGGTCTACGCTGGGTATGTTTCGGGCTTATTAGCGCACAATATTAAAACTGTGGATGTTGAGATTTGAATTATTGAGCTTGGACTGAGATCCATATTTTATATTCATTGAACTCATGTATTTATATTAGATCACATCGCATATATTGGGCTGTATGCACAATTAGCATCATGGTTTTACTGTATTTTATTACCAAATGATTTATACTCATTTTCGTATATGCTTCCATTCCACTGGAACTATTTATGATGTGGTGACTCTTACTGAGGTCCTCGAGATCTCAGCCCCTCTTATTATTATCTTTTCATGGCTAGTTCGAGGTTTCTTAGTTTGTCATAGGGTTGGACTACTGCATATGATATATTTGGAAAGTCGACATTTGTTTTGTATTTTTATTTATTGCATGCAATGTTTATGATGTGCATGGTTTGATTGATGTGCTTTTGTAACCCTTTAGTGGGCTTTATTGCTTATTAGATATTGAATTCGCATGTATTTTTTTTGGATTATGATGTATATAAGATGTGCGTGGTGTCTTGGGCACATTTCTCGATCTATTTGGCTTGTGAGTATGGATCTATTTTGTGTTGCATGCATGAGGCCGTGTGGTTTGTTGTGTATGATTTTGAGTCTTCCGCAATTTGTCTATGTACTATGTTGATTGATATATACTGAGTGTACCAAATTTAAAGTCATGCTCCATTTAAAAGAAAATTTTCAAATTCATATATACTTTGTTTTGAGAAAAGAGTTTTCAGATTAAGCCTTGGTCTTGATTGGGCCACAAGTTGGGGACCAATTGAGGTTTCATGGCTCTCTATATATATATATATAAATAATTTTATATATTTTTATTTGTAGAGTTATTAGCTTATATTTGGACTATTAGGATTACTATTGAGTAATTTATTATAATTTTAATCATAAATTATTTTAAATTTACATAAAAATAAATGATAACATACAATAATATTTTTAAATTATTAAAATTTAAATGAAATAAAAAAATTAAAGATTAATTTTTGTATTTTATAAAAATAACTATCTAACGAAACGACATAACTAGTGATTGCATATTTATCTAATTTGATTAAACTCGGTTAATCCGTACCTATTTATCTATTTATGTAATCGGCCATGAAGCATGTGTCACATTTCCTATCTAGTATATATTTATTGTGTTATTTTGTTTTTGAATAATCTAAGTCGACTAAATAAGAAATTAACGTTTATTTTAAATTATTATTGTATTTTTTCTAAAATAATTGTAATCAAATACAGTCCTTGGAATTATGATAATAATAAATGTAACATAAAGTTGTTGACCGGATTAAAATACATAAATCAAAGTTTATGTAGAAATGCGGGTGGTAAATAGTTTATCGTAGCCGGCAAGCATACATTAATTACATAATCGATTAAAATAACATACAAGTGGAGGAGGCCTTTGCTTGCTCTTTACTGTTCCTAAACTTTCTGACGGCAAAACCATTCGATTCCATTGATCGTCCCATCGAAGAAAGCCAGCATGGATCCACACAAGTTCCTCCAGATTCTACCTAATCCTGACGGCACAATCACTCGGGACCCGACCAGATTCCCCAATTCTCAGCCCACCCCAGCTTCCAGTTACCCCAAGAATCCTGTCTCCATAGACACGCACATCAACTCATCACACAACACCTGGGCTCGCATCTTCTTACCCGAGCAACAACCCGGTTGCAAACTGCCACTCATAGTGTATTTCCACGGTGGAGGGTTTATCAACTGCAGCGCAGCCTCAACTGTCTTCCATGATTTCTGCTCCAACATGGCCGTTGCTCTACAGGCTGTCATTCTCTCTGTCGACTACCGCCTCGCCCCGGAGCACCGCCTTCCGGCAGCCTATGATGATGCGATGGAGGTTCTGCAGTGGCTCACAACCACCCGGCAGGTCTGGCTGCTAGAATACGCCGATTACAATAGGTGTTTCCTCATGGGCAGCAGCGCAGGAGCTAACATAGCATATCATGCATGTTTACGCGTGACCAAAGACGAAGACAACAGTCTTGAGCCCTTGAAGATCGTGGGGTTGATATTGCACCACCCGTTCATCGGTGGGATGCAAAGGACAGAGTCAGAGTTGAGGTTGGCTAATGACTCCCATTTGCCACTTTGTGTTAGTGATCTAATGTGGGAACTGGCCTTGCCCGTTGGCGTTGACCGGGATCACGAGTATTGTAATCCAACGGCCGATGGTGGGTCAAAACTCTGGAATAATATAGGATTGTTTGGTCGGAAAGTGTTGGTAACAGGGTGTGATGGGGACCCAACAATTGAGCGGCAGAAGCAGCTTGCAGATATGTTGAAAGCAAAAGATACACAGGTTGTGACCCATTTTGGTGAAGGAGGCTATCATGTTGTCGAGCTTAAGGAGCCCTTCAAGGCCAACATGTTGCATCCCATCTTGAAAGATTTCATGTTTTCTCCCAAGGCAGCGTAGTTTTTCTTACTATCACTGCCTACATGTCATTTAATATGTCTTAATATGTAGGAAATGTAGGAAATGAGAGAGATGGAACAAAGAACAAGAAAGCTTGTATTGATACTGTATGTTCATACTTCAACGTTTATATCAGTTTATATATGTGAAACCCCGTCCTAGTCGTATGTCCAGTCAGCTTCGTTTTAGTGGTCCACGTGTATGTTTGACGTTTTGATTGGGACGAAGATCGAGATGGTAAAAATTACCGTTTCGCCCTTATCAAACCCGAACTTGTTTCCAGACCTGTTTATTTCCCCTAAGGCCTTCTTTGTACCTTTTTCTTATTTTCGGGCCTGTTTATTACTCTAAGGCCCTGTACGTACCTTTTTAAGCCCATCTGCTTACCCTAGCCGCTGCTGCTGCTGCTTTCGTTTCAGATAGAAAACCTGTGCCCGTTCGTCCTCTGTTCTCTTTCTCACTCTATTTTCAATCTGTCGTCACCAATTTTCTTCGTTTGTTGTGTCTTCCTTCGTACAACCCAGCGATCGCCTTCAACCCCCTTCCTTTTTCCCACTGTTGGATTGTCCGTCAGTTTTGTAGATCGGTGAGGGAACGGTAGGAAGTTTCTTTCCGTATTTTATATCTGGTTTGTGATTTCTTGTTCTGATAGTGGTTTGATTTAGGTGGATCTGAATCTTGGTATCGTGATAAGGGCAAAGGGATTGCCACAAGTTCATATGCACATCAAGTAGGAGACTATGCCTCATCTGTTTGATCAGCTATTGATTCGTCCTTGTTGTTTGTGTTTTCTCTTATTTAGTTCTTTCCCTTAATTATTATGTCGTTTGTTCCTTTTGATCCTTCTCCTTACGCTTTCTAGAGAAAGGTATTTAACGGTTGTACTGTCGCGTCTTTCAACTTGTGAGCTTGATGTGAAATCCCATGTTCTCCTTCCGTCAGGACTGCCTCTTGACCGCCAAATCCTAATTCTTTTGTCAATCAAAACCATGAACAATTTTAATCGTCACATACCCTAGTAAACCACTGCTCGCCCAATCTGACTCAGTCGTTTCACTCACCACCAAGTCCGGAAGCCAAAAGGCTTCGTCGTTCTCGTTCCATTACTCATTTCTTTCCCGTCTGTTATTCAAACCCAACATCCTAGATACAGAGAATCCGAGAGAGACACAGTGCGGAGGACATTCTGGTTTGAAGCCGAGCCTTCCCTTCTCTGGTTCCTTCCCGACCGTCGTCCTTCAAGTCCACTATTTGGCTGTTCCATCTTTCCGGTCTAGCGAAGGGTAGGAAGCCATCAGCCTCGCTAGTAGCCTCGCCACCAACCGTGCTGTCCCGACCTTAACGCCTTCCAGGAGAAACTTCTCCGGTGCGGCGGTACCCATGAACCGATACTGAATGCCGCTCCCTTCTTCCTTGCCCCCGGGCACCAACTCGCATCCCCTGTTCCTTCACGTTGAGCGAGGCGTGCCCCCCTATTGCTCCATCGATTTTTCCCATCTGCTGATCCTGCTCTACCTAGCTGGCCCTTCGATTGTCTCCCCTTTTCTTTTACGTTGAGCGAGGCGCGCTTCACCGTTCTTCCCCGTCGGTTGTTCTTGCATTCCCGACGTACCTAGCTGATTCCTCTTCGTGTGCTTCCCCTGTTGCTTCGCCAATTTTCTCCCCCACCGGCTGTCCCTGCGTTCCCGACTTGCCCTGCAAATTGTCTTCTTCCTTCTTTCTTTTCCTGTTCGTTGAGTGAGGCGCGTCTCCTTCTGTTTCAGCGATATTACTGTTTTCCACGTGGTTGCTCACTATCTCTGAAATGACATGTGCATGACAGTGATCGAGATGTTTAATTGGTATAAATGTAAATTAACTAAATCAATTCTAAAACAATAATTCTAAGTATTCTGTAACTTTAACTAGGCAATTTTACAAAGTTAAAATATTTTGTTGAATAAAGTTATTTTCTTCTGGATTTGGATGGATTTTTATATGTTTAATAGTCGCTAATTAATCTTGTTCTCATCTGTTATATCATAACACTAAGTAAGAATATCATTAGAGGATCTTCTGGTTATTAGTTATTTAGCTTTAGTTAATTGTTGGGTGGTTTATAATTGAACATAATTTGAGGATGTGTGATGTATGTGCGCGTTTTACGTTCAATTATAAAAGTAGGGTGTTGTACTATTAGTTTAGGCAAGTACATTGGGTTATAACCTATTGTTTTGATATTATGGATTTTATCAAGTATATTAATAACGTAGTATTTTTGGAACTGTAACATTTGACAAAAATATAGTTTTATAAACCGTCTATATGCCTCAGTTTGAGTATCTACAGTTATCAACGTTCGCTTGGCCAATGCCAGGTGAGTATACGGAATCCCAGTGATAGGGGAGAGTTGCTTACTTGTTTGGGAGTCGTATGGGTGTTGTCTTCGTTGCCTTCCATGTCTTCGCAGGTTGGTTTGTATTAAGTATTGAGACGGGTATGATACGTGTTATGTTTTCTCTGCCTAGTCTCGGACAACACTGGCGGTAGGGGTTACTTATATATTTAGTATTTTCCTAAAAATATAAATTAACACTGCCAGTGGACTCCAGGTTTCCCTTTAGCGGGGGTTACTCGAGGAGTGATTTATTATGTCCATCCTGATGGGTTTTTGGTTGGCATTGTTAGCCGTGTTGTGTTACGAGCTATTGAATTATAACCTATTGGGCTGGAATCATGTTTTACGTTATAAAAATCAAAGGTGTGAATTCCATATTCTTCGGGTTGCTTCGGTTACGTCCTTGTTTGTATAGTAATTCGTTTCTTCTCTTCTTTGTATGTGTTCTCGTTTCCCCATAGGACATATGATGTTGTGACTCCTACTGAGATTTTTATCTCACCCGTTGATGTTTCCCCCTTCAGGAGTAGTTCGTGAGCCCTAGATGGCGTTTGAGGTGTGAGTGCTTCCTACGACTTGGCTGGACTATCGCACCTGCACATTTTACACGGTTCTCTTTTCTGACATTTCCTGTTTAACTTGTTTTGATGTTTTGACTCACATTATATTTTATGCGTTTATTACTCTACTGGACACGGTTTTTGTGTACCGGGCTTTAAGCCCAGTTTGTGATTTTGGGCTTGTGACTGTATGGACCCGTTTTCCATTTTGGATATTTTGTCCATTCGAATAAAGTCTTCTGCTGTGGTATTTTGTTCACTCCGATGTTCTGCCAGATGTCTGTTTCTTATTTGACATGCTCCAATTCTTAAATATTAAATACGTTTGTTTTGGGAATTGCGTTTGAAAAGTCTTATAAGCCTTGTGGGATTCGGATTGGTCCACGTGTTGGGCTTGTCCGGGTTTCACGGCGGTAAGGGCCTGGTTTTCGGGTTCGGGTCCTTACAATATATAATCATGATTGTGTGAGAAAATATTTACAACATAAATGTCATATCATATCTTAATAAATGCTCATAAAAAACATATCAATGATAATATATTGTTTCCAATACTCCCCCTCAAGTTGGAGTGTTCAGGTCTTGAACACCCATCTTGCTTGTCAAGTAAGCGAATTGTTGTTGTCCAAGAGCCTTAGTAAATATGTCTGCTATTTGCTCTCGTGTCAGTTTGTAAGCTGTTATAATTTCCCCGCCTTGAATTTGTTCGCATATGAAATGGCAATCTACCTCAATATGCTTAGTACGTTCATGAAAGGTGGGGTTCGTTGCTATTTGTAAAATCTTAGACATAAAAGAATGCCCCAAACGTTTATGCCACAGATCTCCCTCTGATCGACTGACACATGCAATAGCAACAGGTTTAGACATCTCTATTTCCAAGAAATAAATTCCCGAGCATAATCTACCCAAGCCAATCTTCTTCATCGTAATAGGGTCCTGTATTGTACATGAGATAGAATCATAAGTTACGATAAAATTATTATTATTGGTGAGTTGAGGCACGAAAATCAGATTGCAATTGAAATCCTGGATATATAAAACATCCCGAATAATAAGGTCAGCTGATAAGGATATATCGCCAGCTTTTGAGGCTAAATACATGTGTCCATCAGGTAGAAAAATCCTGATAGGCCGAGGTAAGAGATATAAGTGCTTCATTGCAGCAAGATGAGATGTCAAGTGGTGGCTTGCCCCACTATCAATGATCCAGCTGTCACCAACATTAAATAATTTCTTACCACCCATCTCATGTGCTTCTTCTTGTCCGATGTGATGATTATAGGTGCGACTGGGACCAGCTACAAGAGCATGCCCATCATTATAATTGACTTCAAGATCAGCTGCATAAGAAACATAATTTGCATAGCCTTTTCCTTTTTCTTCTTCTTTTTCCTTATATGCCTCTTCTTTATTCTCACATGCACACCTAATAGAAGAGAATGCTGCCAGCTCATCCCACTTCATCTTTAAAGCACCAAAATAATCTGAAATCGTCATATCTCCTTGATGTATAGCATGCAACTAGCGTTTCAGCTGGAAAATACGCGGTGGGTTCTTTCTTGTATACCTTTGCTTTAAAACATCGAACATGTCCTTCGAAGATTCTGCATATATAATGGTTCCATGGATTTTTGGATCGACAGATGCCAAAATCCAGCCTATCACAAAAAATTCGCAACGATCCCAGATCTCTACCATAGTTGGCTCCAATCTAGATCGTTTAATGATGCCAATAACGAATCCAAGCTTTAATTTTGCCTTCAAAGATCGCAAGAGTGCGACTTCCCAGGCAGAGAAATTCTCTCCAGTGAGAATAATATAACTAATAGCCGTATTAGGATTGTCGGAGTTGGATATAAAATAAGGAGAAATTGGACTCGAAATAAGAGATACTGTGTTGGAGTCAGTGATGAGTTCGGCCATTTTTCCTGTAACCTGCTCCGCTACCATGTAGGAAATGAGAGAGATGCAACAAAGAACAAGAAAGCTTGTATTGATACTGTATGTTCATACTTCAACGTTTATATCGGTTTATATACAATCAGGATTGTGTGAGAAAATATTTACAACATAAATGTCATATCGTATCTTAATAAATGCTCATAAAAAACATATCCTTATATTGTTTCCAATATAATATTTTGAATTCACTACTAATTTCTGCTTCACGAGAGACAATTATAATTGTTCGCAAATATCTTTTAGTTCATGATTAGTGAAGTAATAATCATTTTGAGATAATGTTAAAATATCTTAAAAATCATGATAGTTGATTTAAAATTAGTCTTGATTAGTTTTTATTTTTTTTCATGGTAAGATTAGTTTTAGAATCATAAAAAAATACACTTACTCAAATCATCCAAAATAGCAAGGACTAAAATAACCCATTTTGGTGTCATTTATCAGTAGGACTACATAATTGTGGTGATCGGTAACATTAATGGGTGGCAAAGATCCAACGAATCAACATGAGTTCAAGGTATCTTGCTACTCAACACCTTGATAATCTGGATGATTTCAGTAATTGTATTATATATATATATTAGAATACCCATAAATAATATGGACTAAAATAAACTTAATTATAAGGACTAAAATTACTTTCTAAAATCTAGAAAAAAATATTCTTTACAAAATCGACTTCATAAATAGCATGGGATTGGTAACTAGGGTAACTATGGTGGCTGTTTTCTGCAAAGCGTACCAAATAGTGAGCTCAGCGGAAAATTGCAACCCATGAAATGTTACCGATCCCATGTAGTTAAACTTAATATACAAGTAAAGAACATTTTTTTTCTAGATTTTAGATGGTAATTTTAGTTCATGTTATTTATGGGTATTCTATAATGTACATTATTTTCAAAACCTGGAACAAATCTATCAGATATCTCCGCCTACAGTTATCGGAACCTATAAACTACGTGACAGTCGTTGTAGACCTTCTACGTATATCACTAGAACACAAACACTATATATAGACAACCTACTAGGGTGATGGTACAAAAATGAAAGGGGAGATGACAATGAAAAGAATTATTCGAAATAACATGCAGTAGGATTAAAAAGAAAGATACGAGATCGTTTCGGGTGACAATATACAATTAGGGTTAGTAAAACTATCAAGAAATAAACGTGTAGTAATAGCCTTATCACACTCAATTAAACCCTTAAGCCTAGGGATAGTACTATAAATATAATATTCGTACAGATAACCTGCAACATGACCAATAGACGTTCTCTTCTCACAATGCCTGAGAGTGAGCTGTCATCCCTTATCTCTGCACCCAGCAGATCCAACAATCTGGCAGAAGCCTGCAAGGTGAGTAGATGGAAAGAACATATATAACCAACCACATGCAAACACACATCACAACAATAGGCATGTAAGCACATAAGAAAAACAAGTTGATAACACAATATTTATACTAGTATTAGTTGATAATTATCAGTTTAAATTATGATAAAAGATATATTTTTTGATTGATTTATTTATCTCTTTTATTATATGATCCAAAAACATAGTCATGAGATATTTTGCAGGATTTTGGCTAAATTTGTAATGGTTCGTGACCTCCGAGATAATTGGGACCTTGTCTTGTGGCCTTCGAAATTTTAGCAAGCCTTATCAAGTGATCTCTGGAATTATCGGTTCGTGACCTCCGATGCTTTAGCAAACTAGAGTTGTAATGCCCCTGAACCTATATTTTATTTTTGGTGCAATAATTGCTATAGGCCCATTATCTATACTGCTATCACATCCAGCAATGCACATAGTAACTCTACAAGGCTAAAAGAAACAATAAATAATGGAGGAGAGATAATAAGAACAATTAAAAGATGCAACAACAATTTCAAATATAGTTAACGATGTGGTCCGGGAAACATCGAATTATGTTATGACTTAATACACCCAGGACACTAAAATAAAACATGAAATTCTTGTTTGACTTAATGTATTCTCAATTACACAAGTTATTTATGATGTAACAAAACAGTCTAGGGGAATATGACATCATGTAAACATAATACTAGAGTCCATAATAGAAATTCTAACCTGACATTATACTAATTCCCGATGTGTTGACTGTCTGTCTTGGAAGAAGTATGTGGTTGTATCTATCCTTCCATTCTTGGACAAACATGGATCCAGAGATCTGGCAGAAACCTGCCAGGTGAGCGGACGAGAAAAACAAACATAATATTTTACACACATTCATGCATCACATTGACTAACATACTGGCACACATTCAGAGCATTGACGAGTTAATAAAAACAGTTGCAGTCAATATATGCAGAACTATCGAAATATTATAGGCATTCACGACCATGATTGGGCTGGCAATAACTCTCAGTCCGTATAGGTCTCGGAAATCAACTGAGATTCGTCAGTGGCACTTTGTGTGACTCCTCACCTCTTTTCTCTTGTTATCTCATATGATGATTTGGTATGTCTCGATGGGATATGCATAACACTTGGCCCAAACCACTGACGATGCGGGGGTGATAGGTGATGGTAGCTCTACCTATACGGTCCCCACATTAGCAATTCTTGTCATATATAAAGTTAGCATAATTATATAAACCTTGTCCTCCTTATGGCTCCCTTGGCAAGTCCTTATCTTACTACCATACTCAGAGAGCTCTCAAGAGTTGCACAGGTCACTCCATGCTACTGCAATGCATGATTCACCTTATAATTTTCGGATGTGACTCGATAAGTCATTTACAATTTAATAATGCATTTCACATATCCATACCAATCATAGCAATCTAGAACACATAACACATCATTTCGTTTAACCATTAACATGCATTTCATTCATACGACATATCATTTTATTGAGTGACTCACATGCAATTCAGCACACACACGATTTCATACTATCATTTCTTTATAATTTTATTTATTAACACACTTATATGATCATGCCAACGACTCAAGCAATTAATTAAAAGATTTGGTCCACTCACGAGTTTATCAATGTTTAAAGTGCCCTCACTTGTTTCCTAGATCGATTCCTCAAGATCCTGCATCAGTAGGTATCCATCTGCACATAACGATATCTAATTCTTCAATAAACAGTACTAGAGGGTCTTAAATACATAAAATAACACTTCCAAACCCTCTACCCTACGAATTACGGCTCTAGACCAAACTCGAGATCAAATCAGGAAATTTCATTATTTTTCTTATTTTCCCAAATCTTATATTATTTAATTGACTATAAAAAACTCCAAATCCTATAAATCTGGTACTATTAAAATTCAAAGTTAATCTAGTATTTTTATTTTTTTTTTCTATTTTTTTTCTATTTTTTTCAATTTTTTACTATTTTCCCGATTTTCTAACTATTTTTGGCAATTTTTCCATTTTTCTGGAATTTTATTAAATCTGACCAGCCACTAATCAGCACGTGGCACCACCAAGCATTGACACGCCTAACTCTGAACTTGCCTGAGACGAACACATGTCTCAATTAGGACGTGTCACACCTCGTCCGAGCTTCAGGCTTAGACTAGGCCTAAATAACCTCCGTCCATGAATGACTTGTCGCTCATTCTTGTGAATGACTTGTCATTCAGGAACCTGTCAAACAATTGTCACCTCTCGGCTGGAGCAAACGACCCGTCGTTCAATTGAGTCATCTTCAACCTCCAGCCGAGCTCCCCTAACCTACAAACCCTAATTTCCAATCTTCCTACTTCTTAATTTAAGCAACGATTCTTCACCAGAAAAATACCAACACAGAGACCTACTCATTTCGACTATAACCCATCAAAAATTAATGATTTTTATCTATTAATTCACGCACACAAGGGGAGGGAAGATCTGGTTCTTCTGGGCTGATTTCTTACCTTTATCTGGGTAGATATAGCCGATAAATACATCCTTTCACTGTAGAACGTTCTCCCTCACCAAGACAAAGCTAACGAAGTGTTTTTCGTGGCTTGGAGAGGAATAATTCTACAAAATGGTGAAACAGGTCCTTATCTTGTTAGGTCACTGGAAACTGGAGAGAACCAGGGAGGGTTAGGTTGCATCAGGTGATAAATCAAAATGACCCTTCCCCAGAAATTGGTTAAAACAACACACCTCCCTGTTGTTTTGATCTGAATAATAATAATAATAATAATAATAGTAAATATTATTTATAAATTTCTATTAAATCATAAAAAATTCATAATAAATCCAATAATACTCCGAAAATATACCAAAATTTTTTATAAAATCTTTGTAAATAGTACTATCCATTAGTATAATCAAATTAATATTTTTATTTCTTTATAATTTTTTAAAACTTCAAATACCTCATCATATAATGTAGAAAAATCATGATAAATCCAATTACAATTCCAAAAATTTCTAAAAAATTCACCAATCATTATAAACCATTAATAGACCTATTCGTGGTCCTAAATATCAATAGTTATCAATACATTCACCATTTTTATTTTGGTCATTAATTATTTAAGTAACCTTAATTCTCAATAATTATTCAAACCAATTACGAGTTTTAATTGATCTATAAATATGGGCTAAGGCTCATTAATCATGTTGATTCTCAATTGGGTTTCGAGCCCCAACCACCTTGGAATTTTATGGGGTCTCACAAGAGACCTCCGGATAAGACCAGGAGCATATTAGTTATCTTTTATCTTTTAGATATTTTGATAGATCTTGCACGAATTAATTTTTTCATATAAAAGGGGCTATTGACCGCCTGTGGTTAGATAGCAGTTATTCTAGTTTAGAACATTTGAAAAATCTTTGTTTTGTATTCTCTGAATATGTTTGGCTAGAAATCTCTTTTCTAGTTCCGGAAGTTGAATGTCCCGATGTAAGAACCCACTATTGGAAACTGGGGCCTTTACCTCCATGAAACCTGAACGGCCCCAATATGTGGACCACTAAGAATCTTACAAGGCTCTGATGACTTTTCAAACACATTTTCCAAAGTATATTGTATTTAATTTAAATAAAAAGGAGCATGTCCAATCAAATTATAACACCTAGCACCAATGGAGTAAACAAAACTAGTGGAAGACTTTAAAATTAAAACTCAACATGAAATGAGTCCATAACTCACAAACTCATAGATTAAAATTGGGCCTCAAGCCTAGAACCAAAATCAGATATCAAGTACAATACAAATACCCAAAATATGGTATAAGTCCAGAGTCAAAGTGTAATAAAACCAGAAATAAGATAACAGTAAAATCAGAAAAGGTGAAGTGCAATGCAGATACAATAATCCAGATCCTAAAATGTCCGGAAACTCACTCCTCAAGTAGAAATACTACTGCTCATAAATTATTCTTGAAAAGAGAAAAAAAGGTGGGGGTGAGATCACTAGGATCTCCGTGAGAGTCATAGCGTCACAAGAAATAATGGTGGAGTAGAGGCACATACAAAATCATGTATAAAATAGTTAGATAAAAATCACTTGATATCCAATGCATCTAATAATGCACACACATCTCCAGAACTTGCAATGCAATACATGTGGTATAAAATCTTAGTATAGAAAACCAGCCCAATAAGTTTGTAATCACATACATATACAATCTCAAACTCACGAGCTACTGTTCCCAAAACAAAAGACCTACCACGGTGGATGACAAATCACTTTCAAGTAACCCCTACTAAAACGAAACCGAAAGCCCTCTGGCAGTGTTAGTTTTAAAGTTTAAAAATAAGTATAGCTTCGAATGTCGGAGTTATCCGAGACCAAGAAAAGGAGCACATACAACAATATGGTCTCTATTCACTTAAGCCTGAGAAGTACGTGACACACAAAATACAACAACATCTATACAAATCCGGAACAGGAAAGTAACTCTCCCCTACCATTGATCTACTTACCTAGCATTGGCCAAACGAATGTTATTGATCCAATGTGTACCTAAAGAGGCACACACACACACACACATATATATATATATATATATACATATAGGCTCACTTTTGGATGTAGGGTTTGTTCAAGAAACTCAAGGGTCTGTCAAAGAAAGAAATAAATTCACAAGGGGTTTAAAGCAACAAGGATAATTCTAGGTAATTAACTATGAGAATAACAAAAGAAGATTCGTCAAACCTCATCAAGGTACTCATAAGAAAAAGGAAACTCAAAGAACGAATCTCACTTCTTACACTCACTGAAATTTGGGTGGGTACCTGGACATTTGAAAATTTAACTCCAAAAACAATACGGTTCATCGCACATACAACTCACCTCACAATACATCAATCACAAAAATAGAAATCAGTTTAGTTTAAAACAGTGATGTATAAAATCAAGGCAAGTAAATAGATGAACCTATAATGATTTTCATACATAGTAAGGTATATGCCTAATATTCAAAATCAAAATAGATTCCAATTCAAATTAATAAAAAAAAAAAAGTTGTTTCGATCAAACTAGTAAAACGTAGACTCCACATGATGTGTAGACGATTCAATGGCAAGTCCCTTGCCTTTGTTGTGAGCTTATGAACTGCCTAATCACATATAAACAAAAATCGCTTAGCTAAAGCGATAACCTGAAAATAATAACCAAAAAACGGAGGGAACCCTATAGACCCCTTCTAATTCCTTTCGAATCTCATTGGTACTCACAAATACACAATAGGGATCTTACCTCAGAAATTCCCAAATTAATTTGCCTTAATTTCACAACCACACCAACGAAACTAAGTACAGTGGAAATCTGTGAAAATATGATTGTAAAAACTATTAAGATTAGGATCTGATAATTGAAATCAATAGAAAAGAGAACGGATCTTTTTGTGGTTATTGTGCACATATCTCAAGATAGAGAGAGAAAATTAGACATGTTTCCTGAGGTAAAGAGAACTTTGGGCATGCTTCCCAAGGTAGAAAGAGAAAGTCATGTACACCTATTGGAGAGATAAACACATTTGTGCAACAAGAAGAACTGAGAAGGAATCACAAATACTAACCTTATAGAGGAAAGAAATAAATCACACGCCCTTAGGAGGAAGAGAGAGGATGCACTTAGAGAGAATATAGGGGAGAAGACTCGTCTACATTAAACTTAAATGATAGTCTCTGAATGAATTAAAGAAAGGGGGTGATGCTCCTTATATACTAGTTAACGGATAAACTTAATCCCTAGTATATAAAGTCTTATCTTGTTGTGGATAAGGTTTATTAGATTATTACTCCAACTAGATAAACTCTAATATTATCCTACCATTTATATTAATCTACGAATTATGGATAAGTGGTCCAAATTATAAGTGACCCAATTAAGAGACCTGAACTGCCCCGGTTACAAAACGAACTAGTCCAAAGGCTGACAGGTTGGCCCAATGACCTATGGCTACTCAAAATAAGCCCAATGACTGATACAGATTTTAATTGAAGGTAACAAGAAGATTTCCACTGACTTAATTTCTAATATATAGATATCTATAACTCGGAACACTCTAAAGTCAAATTGGTCAAACTATACCCACTGGCCAATAAGAACACTGTTGACTGTATTTCTACTACTGACTCAGCACACTAAAGGACGGAGTTTCACACACAAGCCCTCTACAAGGGTAGTGCTTAAACCTTCATGAGGCATATTTCTTATTCATCTTACCTTTGCGAAATTCCATAGAGTGTTCTTTTATTGTGTATGGCCAATCCAGTAGAATACATTATTGTCATCAAAGCCATGTAGTCATATTATCTTAGTGAGTGATCTCTCTAGTAAGTGACACATCTGATGTAAGCAAGAGACAACCAACAAAAAAGTTGAGTGACACATGAGAGAAAGTTGAGGGAATTTAAGGATTGACTATGTTAGCAATCCAAGGATTGGATTATCAAATAATGGGCAACCAAAAGGGCCTTGAGTGGTACTAAGCCTCTAGAGTGCCAAAGTCATATTTGACAGCCTTACTAGAGGTCGGAACCTGTCTTCAATTTTTTATTCAGTAGCCCAGTCACTCAAGGTCTCTTTTTTCTTATTCAAATCTGTTGTTTGTAGCTATGGTGGATAATGGAAATCCAATTATGAACTCAAATCTTTCGGCTCAGAATGATGGAGCCAACAATAAGCAGCCAGTTTTTGTTAATCCCAATACTGCATTCTCTATCAACTTGAAGACTTCTCTACCTTTTTCTGTCTAGAATATTCCTATTAGCAATAACATTCAATATGATCTTGTACATCTTCGTCAAAACTCTGAAAAAAGCATCCAACTAAAGGAAGTCAAGGATAACATGTTGCGGGAACCTCTTCCGCAATCCCTTGAATCTATTATAGGCTTTATAAAGGGATTATTTTAGTTGTTGCTTAAAATTACTGGTCTCATACCTCAACTATGAAGTCATTGCCATATGGAAGAATCTGGTCAAGAAAGCATTCATAAGCTCTTCCAATATGGTGATGGAATCTATTGACAATCCATCCATCCAACCAATCTATTACTTGACCTTCCGAGGAGAATGGGAATAGATGAAGTTTGATTTCCTCTGTAAATACCCTATTAAACTTGAAAGTTTTTGTTAGCTTGACAAATATTTTCATATGCTTCATTGGATCTTCTTTTTCAGTCCAAAGAATTAATAATTCTCCATCATCTGAATTATCACAAGCTTGAACTCAAATTTGTTAGCCTGAATGGCAGGCCTTCGAATACTGTCCCGGACAGCATTATCTACTGGTGTGCCATTGTCCATGATTCGTAACCTTATTCTATCGGAGGCACATAGTTTGAAGTTTTCTATCCATCCTGGAAGCACTAAGATGTACCGAGATTTAAAGAAGCAGTATTGGTGGCCAAACATGAAACGCCACATTGCTGAGTTCGTTGCCCGATGCCTCGTATGTCAACAAATAAAGATCGAACATCAACGACCCGCTGCTCTACTTCAGTCACTCCCGATTCCATAATGGAAGTGGGAGCATGTCACAATGGATTTTGTGACCAGTTTGCCTAGATCGTAGTGAGGATACGATACTATTTGGGTGATTGTGGATCGATTGATGAAATCTGCACACTTCCTTCCTATACGTGTGGCGGATACACCTGAGAAATTGGTTGTTCGTTACTTGGACGAGATTGTGCAATTGCATGGAGTGCCAGTTTCCATCGTTTCGGATCGTGACCCCCGTTTCACCTCACGATTTTGGAAGAAATTTCAGAATGCGCTGGGTTTGAGATTGAATTTCAGTACAGCATTTCATCCCCAAACTTATGGCCAATTAGAAAGGACGATTCAGACACTTGAAGACATATTATGTGTGACTGTGTTGGACCAGCAAACCGGTTGGGATCGATGCCTGCCATTAGCAGAATTTTCTTACAACAATAGTTTTCATGTAATCATTGGTATGGCACCTTATGAAGCATTATATGGGAGACTTTGCAGAACTCCCATTTTCTGGAATGAAGTAGAAGGGAGATGCCTAGACAATCCGGAATTGATTGATCCAGCAATAGAGCAGTTGAACTTGATTCGACAATGGCTAAAAATAGCCCAAAATCGGCAGAATAACTACGCTGATAATCGACGAAGGGAGCTGGAATTTTCTGTAGGTGACAAAGTGTTTCTGAAGGTTGCCCCATGGAAAGAAGTTCTTCATTTTCAGCAGCAAGGTAAGTTAGCACCTCGTTATATTGGTCCGTATGACATCGTTGAGAGGATCGGCCCTGTTGCATACTGACTTGCCTTACCTCCAAATATGGAAAGAATTCACATCGTGTTTCACGTTTCAATGTTGAGAAAGTATGTGCAAGACCCTTCTCACATGCTCGAAGAACCCCTAGTTGTAATCGCTGAAGACCTATCCTATCCCATACAGCCAGATGCCATACTAGATCGGTCAGTTCGATAGTTTCATAGTCGAAACGTGCCTATGGTACGAGTTGTTTGGCATAATGGCCAAATTGAGGAATAGTCCTGGGAGACTGAGGAATCTATGCGTGAAAAATTTCCTTATCTGTTTGCTCAGGTACTTGTGTTAAAATTTCGAGGACGAAATTCTTATATGGAGGGGAGGATGTGAGACCCTGAATTTTGAGTCCTAGAAGTCTAGAAGCCAGTGCAGGTGAAAAAAAATCGTTTTACCCCTGAAGAAAAGTATGTGGAATGGCCGAAATTCGTAAGGAATATCTAGTAATTATTTCTGGTATTAATTTTTTTAAAATTGATCTTTTATTGGTTGATAATTGCCCTAGGAAATAAAACCCTAAGTTTAAGTGGGATAATTACAAAATTTAATTCTGATAATTATCTTACTTTAATTAAGCCTTTAAGATAGGGATTTTAATCCCATAACCACCTTATATAAATAGGAAGTCAGCCACACAAAAATCTTGTATACAAAACACACAAAATTCGTAATACCTAAAAACCTTATACCTCACAATTTCAGTTGAAATCCGTTGGAACTTCAAAATAGTGTAACTCTCTCATCGTTTATTGGATTCCTAAGAATAATAGTTTTTTGGAAAGCTCTCTTCATTTTGTTTCCAACCATGTTTGGAGGTTAGTTTTTTCTTTATTAAAAGTTAAATCGAATTTCTGCGAAATTGCCAAAATCTACTTGAACTTCAAAATAACATAACTCTCTCATCCTTTGTCAGATTCTTGCGAATAATAGCTTCTTGGAAAGATCTCTTCATCATCTTTCCATAAATTTATGTTATTTTATCAGGAGGTTAGTTTTTCTTTATCTTAAGATAAGTCGAGTTTCGATGGGATTAGGGTTCAAGATTGTGTGATTTTGTCTTCAATTGATTTCTTTTGTTGTTTCTCTTGTTCGTATGATTGTTTGGCATCTATTCATGTTATAAAATCATGAATTCATCCTTTGAATCTTTTCTATACATGAAATCAGTATGCCCTACTCTTGCCCTATTGTTGCCTATCTTGATCAATTGATGAACCTATTGGATTTCGATCATGTTTCTTTTGATTGTATAAGTTATAAACTCTTAATTCCTCTTTGTTAGCATGAAATCGCAACCCTTACAGCCTGACAACATGAAATCGCAAACTATCTTGTGTCCTATGCTTAGTGTCGAAATATACATAGTTAAATTGGGTGGTACTTCAGGTTGAATCTTGTTAAGTTCTTGGCTATCACATCACATATCAAAAGGGGAGGCACCTGCGGTATCTGGCCACTGGTTTCTGATAGGTCTGGTGACTAGAATTGGTAAGGAAATAGGGTAATCAATTGGTTATTGAGTATGCATGCTTAGTTTGGTTTTTTCTTTGCCTTGTGATACTGTAGGTGGTTCGGAATTATTAAATAAAGGCAAAGGAATAGCTTCTTTTTCAGAAACAAGAGAGGTAAGATCTATGCCTCATCGGTTTCTCCAGAGATCCCTGTTGTTTTCGATGCATGCCCATGTTATTATTGCATTCGAATTGATTGTAGGATATGTGCAAGAATTTCGGATTGAGATATGAATCCTATAGGCTATACCGAACCCTTGAGTTAGGTTTTGAATGCCCGAATTGCATATGATATGTTAATTGAATAAGTTAATTGTGTTCTAACAAGATTGAGCATACCCTATTATGGTATTGTGCTTGTTCTTGCCTGTGTGTGCTTGCCTGTATGTGCTTGTACATGTTTGTGTATCAGGATTCTGTTCTGATAGCCATTCGGGGTAAGAGTTGATGCTCCTTAGGAGAGGGGAGGCTCTTACTGGCATGGGAGTTGTATGGGTGGCAAACCCCAGCATGCGCACACTGGATGTCTAGTCCTTGTGTGGCTAGAAGTCTTGTCCTTGTGTGCCAGGATTCCCTTATCCTTGTTTGGTTTGGGATATCCTTGTCCTTGTGGTTTGGGATACCCTTGTCCTTGTGTGGCTTGGGATGTCTACTCCTTGTGTGGCTAGAAGTCTTATCCTTGTGTGGCAGGATGCCCTTATCCTTGTGTGGTTTGGGATACCCTTGTCCTTGTGTGGCTTGGGATGTCTTCTCCTTGTTCGGTAGGATGAATAGGATTACTGATTAGTTTGTGTGCTAACCTTTTACCTTTTGTGCAGTAAGCCTTGGACAACACAGGTGGAAAGGGATGACCTTTCTTTTTCCTATTGCCGAGAACAATCTGATGAGTTTTACCTGCCTATGTACTCCTGATTTTCAGAAGTATTTGCAGTCCACCCTCAGCCTTAGTTTTGGCCCTATCCCTTTGATTGAGTTTTGAATTGTGTGATACCCATAGATGTGTAAGAATGATCTAATATTGTTCGGGAGATTTGTATTTCTGATTTCCGTAGATCTTTTGATGTTGTGACCCTACTAAGATTCTTGTAATCTCGTCGTGTTATATTCACCATTTTTCAGGCTTAGGTACATCCACTGTCCGTAGTACCAGTGTGTGAGATCAAGGCTGCATGGCGGGGCGATATCGCATCACATTAGCATACCTATTCCTTTATTGCTTGAGCATATAACATGAATTATGATTGAACTATTTTTCTAGTTTTCAAGGTTCCTCCTTTACTTGTTTTCGTTTTATTTTGGGAATTAACTTTCTAGATGTTTGGATCCTTATGAGACTTGTGAGTTGTGGATTCATTGATTTTATTTAAAGACTTCAGCTGATATTTTATTCACTCCGTATGATACCAGAAAACATGTCCAATATCATGCTCCAATAACTAATGAACATAACGAATATACATGCTAAAAATAGAGAATTTGATAAGTAAGCCTTGTGAAATTCAGATACGTCCTGGTTCTTCGGCTTGTCTGAGTTTTATGGCGGTAATGGCTCTAATCGGAGCAATTAATAATAGGTTAGGATTTGAGGTTGTTACAAAAGCCATAAAAGGTTCTGTCACTCATAGATTGTTTAGTCCAAAAATTCTTTAGTAGCTCTCTAAATCAATCTTGAATTCCAACACCTATAAGTATCCACCTACATATGCAATCATAACAAAATTCTTAATAAATCATTCTCAATTCATAATTACACATAAAATTACATGTTTATGTCCTTTACTCGACCTTTTTCTACCTACAAACCAATCCAAAACTAAACTGAATATTTTTCTCTATATTTCTGAATACTTCTTTATTTATTTTTCTTATCAAATCATATTCAATTCTTACAAAACTTAATACCATTAAACTCTAAATTAGTTCTAATATTTTTTATAATTTTTCTGTAATTTTTTTCACTTTTTTTCAATTTTTATAAATTTTTAACTATTTAAATTATTTTTAAAATTCTATTCAAATAAAAAAGTCAACATGACAGGTGGCACCACCAGACAAAGCCACATGTCACTCACCCATTCACCTATGCCAAATATCCGAAGCATCAGAGGGTGACACATGTCCTAACCTAGCATCTCACACCTGATTCAAGCCTCAGGCTCGGTCCTAATTTAACCCTAGTGAACGATACATCGCCTGCATATGCAAGCATCACGTCGTCTGACCTACCAATCGGACGACTCGTCACATGAAGAGACCTCAAATAACATGTCCTTTTAGGTTATCTTTAACCTTTAGGTCCTCCTGATAATAGAAACCTGCAAAATCCTAGATTTCCGATCTACACCAGCACGCATCCATACCCCATTAAATTCATACCAAAACAAAGTCGATGCTATTCCGAGCACACCCATACCAAAATCCCTAAATTACATAAACTAAAACTATAGATTACTCAGGAGAATACCTGAAATTTTTTGGTTGAATTCTTACCAAATCTGACCATGAGAAAGGAATAACATGCAAGTTGTTGCTCAAGGGAAGGAGATGAAACTCCAGCAACAAATTTCGTGGCTCAGTAAACAATGGGCACAAAACTCCTCAAAATCAATCTTTATCCCACAAAATTCCGGTCAAAGCGATGGGGTGGAATGGCGACGAACCCAATGTCAAAATAATGATATTTTGGGTTCTTTAAGAAATGGCGTACCTTTCACTTAATACATCAAAACCTGCAGCAGCTCTCCGGTTTGCCTAAATATTACAATAATAATATAATATATCCATAATAAATAGTATAATTTTTTGAAACTTTAAAATTTTTTATAAATTTCTTATAAATAATATATTCTACCAATACTTTAAAATTATTTTTTTCATTAATATTTTATTTACTAAAAATCAGATATCTTATTCTTTATCTTAGAAAAAATTATAATGTATCATATATTTTCTCCAAAATTCTCAAAAAATTTGCAAATACTGTAAGTCATCAATGGACCTAATTTAGGTACTGAAACCAATAATATAGCTCAACTTATAATTTTCTAATCAGATAAATAAATAAAAATTCTATTATTTACAATAAATTCTTAAAAAATAGATTTATTCCTTTATAATACACTCAAGCCCAACTTATATCCACATATGATCTTGGGTTATGGGTTATGGCCCATCTGCCTCAACAATACTCAGTTAGACTTTTAGACTTAAACAGCTCAAAATGTTAATGTTGCTCACTATCAGGTCACTTACTAGTCACTTACTAGTTATATGTAAAGAGAAACAATTCATGATTAGTTTTGGGTAAATTTTTTTAAAAAAATATGGTATTATGGTGTAATTGGCTCACAAAGTATGCACCCTCACAAAATTATGTTATCTCATGATATGCTTAACACTCTTTCTTGTGTACATATACGCATCCTAAAAAGTCAAGAGTTTATATGAAATTATCAAATTCCCAATAAAGAAATTCGATATATGTATATATATATATGAGGACCGGCTCTCGGTAAATGGGATCCTCACTATCGTACTGTCCCGATCAACCTAACACGTGGATCAATTGAGATCACACAAGGCTCATGTTAACTTTTCGAAATCAATAACCCAAAAACACATACCAATTTGAATTTTTTATTTCAAAAGAAGCATGGCATGTTACATAATACACCCGACATAAATAATCAATGGAGTACATAATCACATACAGTGGAAGACTTTAACCACATACAACAGGCCACACGTCCCCAAACATGCAACACACTGAGTCTATACACACAAGCCCATACAGATCCACAAAAAATGCCTAAGGCATGCATCTCATAAGTATATCCTATGGAATACAGACATACGAAAATGATTATAAAATAGTTGATTTAAACACAATTATAGTCCATGCATTCTAATCATGCACTTAAGGAATTTCATAAACAATGAAACATAATGCATAAACTGAAAAACTCAAAGCAACTGGTACATCCCAATAGGTTTCATGATTGCACAGTACTCATCAATGTCACATGGGCTACTATGCCCCAAAAACCTATCGGGACAGAACCCATTGCTTGTTAAATTTTCACTTTAAAAATACGTATAAACCCCATACTGCCAATGTTTTCCAAAATCGAGTGGGATCTTGGCATGGTGTTCAATAAGGTTATTTTTTTGGGTTTCTCATGGGTTTTCACTTAAATTTTGGTGTCCAATCTCACCCAAAACGAATCCTCTCAACACACCCAATACCAACACACAATATGCCCACCAACCAAGTTCTCAAATCCAAGAGCACACTCTCCAAACAAAGGTACAATTGCTCACCAACCAATAATGTAAGGACCCAAACCCGGAAAGCAGGCCCTTGCCGCCGTGAAGCCCGGAGAAGCCCAACACGTGGGCCAATCCGAACTCCACAAGGCTATTTTGACTTTTCAAACGTAAATCCCCAAAAATAAAATTTAAAATATTTACAAATTACAGCATGACAGATAAACACTAAATACATGGCAAAATAAATAACGGAGTAACACTCAAAACAACGGAAGTCTTTTATAATAACACAAGACAAACAAGTAAAACCATAACACACAAGCCCCAAGTATCTGAAAACGAAACCAAAAGTCCAAACAATAAATATTCAACAATGTGCCAATAAAACCATACATGTGTAGATGCTATAGTCCCAGCGAGTAGTCCCGACGCTCACACTGAAAACAGCTACTGATCACGATCTAGTCCTGGGAGGGAAAAATAAAAACGAAGGGGGTGAGATTTTCGAGAATCTCAGTAGGAGACAACAAGGTGAACTCATCAAAGGAGATGAGCAACAAGGTGAACTTATCATAGGAGAGGAGCAACAAGGAACTCATTAATTCAATGTTAAACCTATGAATTCTCAAAACTTTAAATTTACTGTTTAGTTTATAAAACGTTTACTTACTGGACCCGAAAACAACATAGAACTCAACAAGGGTCATTAGGAAAACATGGGCGGACTGCAAATCACTTCCCGAGTAATCCCCGCTAAAGGGAAACCAGAAGCCCACTGGTAGGTTTTATATATACTTTTAAAACATTTACATACATAGCCCCTTCTCTCAGATCATCCTTCGAAGCAGGGAACATACAGCATCCATACACCTCCCAACAGATGAGTATCTCTCCGCTTACTCTCAGAGACCGAGCACTCACCACGTTTGGCCAAACGGAACACAAGTGACATGGAAACTTACATACTTTAACTTATATATCAAGAAAACTAGTTTAACTTTTAATAACACTGGAATAACATATTTTACAATTAAAACTCCACAATAAGATGTCGTCACAGAAACCTTTAATTACAATAATTATTTTCTTACTTTACGGGCAATGATACAGAATCAGCCCAATTTACACAACGAATCAATCAAATGGACTTTGATTGATCATATGAAATTTTGGAGATACATTATGATACTTTACTGTGACATACGGAAAAGATCGATGTAACTTGGATAATGGATCAATCAGATCGGCTTCGATGGACTATACAACGAATCAACCAAAATCAAGGTAACACGGATTTTAAGATAAGGAAATACACATAATGGGTCACATACGGTAAAGACCCTACCTTAAGGGATGAAGAAGAGGAAGCGATACACTTGCCCGTGTCCTCAACACTCGCCCTTCCTAAGAACACAACATTAAGGTTAGGCTCAACAAACGGGTATTAACCTGAACAATAAGATTTAAAATCACTATAACTCAACAACGACACATCAAATGGAAAAACGGATCGCTCCATTGCGATCAGAACGTCAAAATTACCAAACGGGAAGGTTTTTATTTTTTTGGTCAACGGTCAACGGTCAACGGTTAATGGTCGGTCAACGGTCGCCGGCGCGTGGCGGCACGCGCGGTGTTTGGCGGTGGCTAGAAAATCCAACTTCATCCAAAACCAAAAATTTTTACATCAAAACGAAGCTACAAACACCAGGAATACAAATCTGAAAACCAAACTTCAAAACTCACCTTCGATTGGCCGGGATCTACGATTTTCTGGTGCGAAAATCGGATATTTCAGCCTCTGATCTGCGTGCGTCCATTGTCCGATGAATATGAAACCAATGGCCGGTTTCTCACGACGACGAGAGGAACGCAACGGTGTAGGCGGTGAGACGATCGGACGGTCGGTGTCGATACCGAAGGTGAACGACGATGGTGAAGGAGAGGCAGAGGCAGAGGGGGGAAGGGTAAACTGGCTAGAGAAGGGGAGAGGGAGGCTTTTATTCTGTGGGTGACGTGGCAAAATTTTTGCCACATCAGCCCCTCCCAGGTACAAGTCTCGACCTTGAAATTTACGTACCGTACTACTGGAAGAGATAGGGGTAACGCTCCCGCATAGACTCCTCGGTCTCCTATGAGAGCTCCTCGGAACTACCACTACGCCAAGAAAATCGAACCATAGGGATTAAACGACTGCGAAGCTGCCTGATCGACTCGCCAACGATAGCCACTTGTTTAGCTGGAAACGACAAGTCACTGGAAACCTCTACCGGCGGTGCATCCAACACGTGTGATGGATCCCGAACGTATTTCCGTAGCATAGAAACATGAAAGACACTATGGATCCTCTCCAAGGATAGTGGCAAAGCAAGACAGTATGCCACTGGCCCAACCCGCTCGGTGATCTTATACGGTCCAATAAAACGCGGCGCTAACTTGCCTCGCTGCTGGAACCGAAGTACTCCTTTCCACGGTGCAACCTTCAGGAATACTTTGTCACCAACCTGAAACTCAAGGTCACGACGACGATTGTTTGCATAACTCCGCTGTCTATCTTGAACTGTCAGCAGACGCTATCTGATCAAAGCCAACTGCTCTGTCGTCTGATCTATCAACTCGGATTGTCCACACGTCTCTCGCCTACCTCATCCCAATACAGGGGGTACGACTACGTCTACCATACAAGGCCTCATACGGTGTCATACCGATACTGACTTGGAAACTATTGTTGTTGGCAAACTCTGCTAACGGAAGACATCTATCCCATGTAGTCTGTCTGTCGAGTGCACAAGCTCGAAGCATATCCTCCAATGTCTGGATCGTCCTCTCTGACTGTCCATCCGTCTGCGGGTGAAAAGCCGTACTGAAATTCAGACGGGTACCCAAAGCACCCTGAAACTTTCCCCAGAAACGAGAAGTAAATCTCGGGTCTCGGTCTGAAACGATAGAGACTGGAACTCCATGAAGTCTGACTATCTCATCAATATACCGGTGAGCTAACTTCTTCGGCGTATCGGTAACTCGTACCGGCAAGAAGTGGGCTGACTTGGTCAACCTATCTACGATCACCCACACCGCGTCAAAACCTCGCTGAGTCCTCCGCAAACCCACAACAAAGTCCATCGTGACATGCTCCCACTTCCATTCAGCAATCAGAAGTGATTGGAGTAGACCGGCGGGTTTCTGATGCTCGGCCTTGACCTGCTGGCAAACTAAGCAACGAGCGACAAACTTAGTGATGTGTCTCTTCATCCCCGACCACCAATACTGCTCTCGCAAGTCCCGATACATCTTGGTGCTGCCGGGATGGATCGAGAACATAGAACTGTGTGCCTCGGTCAAAATCAACTGACGCAACTCCTCATCTCGAGGAACACAAATTCTGCCTCAGAACGTCAGAATACCATCATCTCGAACCCTATACTCACTGACTGTATCACCACTAGTACCACTATCCAGCTGCTGTCTCAACTGAACCAACACTGGATCCTCTAACTGCTTGACTCGGATTTCCTCAAGTAAAGAGGGTCTGGCAACAACCTGAGCCATCAACGCTCCAGAACAGTCACTGTCAAGCTGGACCCGAGATGCTCTTAAACACATAAGCATCGGAAGGTACTCTGAACGGATATATGCCAAGGAAGAAGAAGTTTTCCTACTCAGAGCATCGGCAACTACGTTGGCTTTACCGGGATGATAATCGATCACAAGGTCGTAATCTTTTTTCAATTCAAGCCACCTTCTCTGTCTCAAGTTAAGCTCTTTCTGGGTCAGAAGGTACTTGAGACTCTTATGATCTGTGAAGACTCTGCAAGTCTCACCACACAGATAGTGGCGCCAAATCTTCAAAGCGAATACCACGACCGCTAACTCCAAATCATGTGTCGGATAATTGCACTCGTGTAGCCTCAACTGTCGCGAGGCGTAGGCGACTACCTTCCCATCCTGCATCAGTACATAACCCAAACCATGCTTTGATGCATCACTGAACACCACATACCCCTTACAACTGACCGGTAAGGTAAGAATAGGAGCGGAAACCAATCTGGACTTCAACTCCTCAAAACTCTGTTGACACTTCTCGGACCACACAAATGGTTCACCTTTACGTGTCAAACGAGTCAACGGTCCTGCTAACGTCGAGAAGTTCTCCACAAATCGTCGGTAATAACCGGCTAAACCCAGAAAACTTCGTATCTCAGGCACATTATGGGGAGGTTCTCATGATACAACAGCCTCGATGTTCTTGGGATCCACCAATACTCCTCTAGCCGACACAACATATCCCAAGAAACCGACTTCTCGCAACCAGAACTCGCACTTAGAGAACTTGGCATATAACTGTCGAGCTCTAAGTGTCTCTAATACCATCCTCAAATGCTCAGAATGCTCCTCCTATGACTTTGAATAAATAAGGATGTCATCAATGAAGACAATCACGAATCGATTAAGGTACTCCCGGAATACTCAGTTCATCAGATTCATGAAGACGGTCGGTGCATTCGTCAATCCGAATGGCATGACCAGGAACTCGTAGTGCCCGTAACGAGACCTGAAAGCTGTCTTCGGAACATCTGACTCTCGCACACGCAGCTGATGATATCCCGAATACCAGTCAATCTTGGAAAAGACTGACACTCCCTGAAGCTGGTCGAACAAATCATCTATTCGAGGCAGAGGGTATCTATTCTTCACGGTAACCCGGTTCAACTGCCTGAAATCGATGCACAACCGCAGTGAACCATCCTTCTTCTTTACGAACAATATCGGCTCTTCCCATGGAGAAACACTGAGTCGGATGAAACCACGATCCACAAGATCCTCCAATTAAGCCTTCAGCTCCTTCATTTCAGCTGGAGCCATTCGATACGACGAGATGGATATCGGGTTTGTTCCTGGAATCAACTCGATCCCGAACTCCACCTCTCTCTCTGGTGGTAACCCGACTACGTCATCTGGAAATACATCCGGAAACTCACTGGCAACCAGAACTTGATTCAACTCCGGCGACTCGGCTGAGGTATCTCTGACATTGGCCAGAAACGTTGTACAGCCTTTACTGATCATCTGCTTCACACTAACCCAAGAGATCATACAAGTAGGTACAATACGTCTATCTCCCTCGAAGCAATACTCTGAACTATCGGGTAGACTAAACCAAACCCGCTTGGTGAAACACTCCATTCGGGCATGATATCGAGCTAAACAATCCATACCCAATATAACATCAAACTCCCGGATGTCAAGTGGAATCAAATCTGCCTCTAACACAGCTATACTCAACCTCAGAACGCATCCTACATACACCTGACTGCACGTCAAACGCTCACCTAACGGGGTCAGAACCTCAATAGGTGGAGCCAACGGAGACAACGGGTGATCTGTACGAGCTGAAATTCTAGGACCGATAAAAGATCTATTTGCTCCTGGATCTAACAAAACTCGAGCAAGAACAGAAAATACAGTAATAGTACCTGTCACTACGTCGGGCCTAGCATAGGCCTCAGCGTCAGTCAAGGTAAAGAGACGGGTCTGTCTCGTCTGTACTGGCTGACTAGACTATTGACCCGATGTCTGACTACCAGAAGGTCTGCCTGGTGCTCTGGACGGTGGCCTGGTACGAACCTGAGAAGGTGTGCGACTACCACCTGGTCTCGCAGCACTAAAGGACTGTGATCTCGGTAGCTTCAGGTAGTCCCTCGCCATATGACCAAACTCTGAGCAGTTGTAACACTGTCTGTTCTGTGGACATGGCGGAATGTGGCGCTTCTGACATCTGTCGCACCACGACATGAGTCTATCTGTGCTCTGACTGGAAGCTATCGACTGTGACTGAGTAGGTGTGTGACTATCGCCTCGTAAATGAGACGGCCTCGGGGGATACGGTCCTACTGAACGACTCGGTCGACGGTCAGATCTCGAACTGTGCCTAACTGGACCTCTGCTAGGTGTGGGGTCACTGCGGGGCTGACTAGTCGTCATCCTCTGACCTGAAATTTGACCCAAAACCATCTTCTCGACATTCGCAGCAGCAACAACTAACGCCTTGAGAATGTCCACTGGAGTCGTCCCCACGATCGTCCTGATGTCATGACGTAAACCGTCCTGGAAGCGACGGGCTAACTGAACCTCTGTACAATCCTCAACATGTGCGAAACAGGACAACTCCCTCAGCTCCTTCTCGAACTCTAAAACAGTCTGAGTACCCTGCTCAATGCGGTAAAACTCTGCTCTCTTGGCATTCTGGTGAAACTCCTTGTAGAACCTGTCATGGAACAACTCAAGAAACTCGGCCCATTACGGTAACTGTCCTCGGAACCTCAGACTGACAGACATCCACCACGTCAAAGCTTCTCCCTTGAGCAGATAGGTGGCGATTGCAACCTTGTCCTCCTCGGACAATCGTATAGCCATCGCTGCTCGATCGAGCTCTACTAGCCACTCACGAGCCTCAGTTGGACCCTTTGTACCAGTGAAGTTGGTACATCCCAACTCTCGAGCATCCTTCAGTAACTTCGTAAAGCTGCGCTCCCTGGCATCTTTCTGCGGAATCGGGGCCACAGGTTGCTGAACTGGAGCAACAGGTGCTTAAGGTGGGGCCGGTGCTGGAACAGGCTGGGACTGGGCTACTAACTGTTGTAAGGTAGCCAAATCGCTGCTAAGGCCGGGTTTGAAGTAGGTGCAGCTGGAGCAACGGGCGCGCTGGAGCAACAGGAGCGGCTGGTGGAACTTGGTCACCCTGATCCTGTCCTGGCCTATGAACTGACTCGCCACTAACATCCTGGCAGTCTCATGCTGCCGTACTACGTGTCCTAACCATACTATACACATCAAACAAACAAGGACATCCTAATTAGTCTAAAGACTAAAAGGGGACAATTAATACGATACAACACTGGACTATGCACGTGCAGTGTAGTGAGTTGGAAATCATACTTTAAAAATATAATGAAAATATTTTCCAAATTTTGTTTGTAAAAACCTGGGGCTCCGCTACCACTCCTATAAGAACCCAAACCCGGAAAGCGGGCCCTTACCGCCGTGAATCCCGAAAAAACCCAACACGTGGACCAATCCGAACTCCACAAGGCTATTTTGACTTTTCAAACGTAAATCCCTAAAAATAAAATTTAAAATATTTACAAATTACAGCATGACAGATAAACACTAAATACATGGCACAATAAATAACGGAGTAACACTTAAAACAACGGAAGTCTTTTATAATAACACAAGACAAACAAATAAAACCATAACACATAAGCCCGAAGTATCTGAAAACGAAACCAAAAGTCCAAACAATAAATATTCAACAGTGTGCCAATAAAACCATACATGTGCAGATGTTATAGTCCCAGCGAGTAGTCCCGACGCTCACACTGAAAACAGCTACTGATCACGATCTAGTCCTGGGAGGGAAAAATAAAAACGAAGGGGGTGAGATTTTCGAGAATCTCAGTAGGGGACAACAAGGTGAACTTATCAAAAGAGATGAGCAACAAGGTGAACTTATCATAGGAGAGGAGCAACAAGGAACTCATTAATTCAACGCTAAACCTATGAATTCTCAAAACTTTAAATTTACTGTTTAGTTTATAAAACGTTTACTTACTGGACCCGGAAACAACATAGAACTCAACAAGGGTCATTAGGAAAACATGGGCGGACTGCAAATCACTTCCCGAGTAACCCCCGCTAAAGGGAAACCGGAAGCCCACTGGTAGGTTTTATATATACTTTTAAAACATTTACATACATAGCCCCTTCTACCAGTGTTGTCCGAGACTAGATTGATTAATTAAACTTTATACGTAAAAGATCAACAAGTCCTCTCAGATCATTCTACGAAGCAGGGAACATTCAACATTCATACACCTCCCAACAGATGAGTGTCTCTCCGCTTACTCTCAGAGACCGAGCACTCACCACGTTTGGCCAAACGGAACACAAATGATATGAAAACTTACATACTTTAACTTACATATCAAGAAAACTAGTTTAACTTTCAATAATACTGGAATACCATATTTTACAGTTAAAACTCCACAATACGATGCCGTTACAGAAACCTTTAATTACAATAATTATTTTCTTACTTTACGGGCAATGATACAGAATCAGCCCAATTTACACAACGAATCAATCAAATGGACTTTGATTGATCATATGAAATTTTGGAGATACATTATGATACTTTACAGTGACATACGGAAAAGATCGATGTAACTTGGATAATGGGTCAATCAGATGGGCTCCGATGGACTATACAACGAATCAACCAAAATCAAGGTAACACGTATTTTAAGATAAGGAAATACTCATAATGGGTCACATACGGTAAAGACCCTACCTTAAGGGCTGAAGAAGAGGAAGAGATAACTTTCCCTTTTCCTCAACACTCGCCCTTCCTACGAACACAACATTAAGGTTAGGCTCAACAAACAGGTATTAACCTAAACAATAAGATTTAAAATGACTATAACTCAACAATGACACATCAAATGGAAAAATGGATCACGCCATTGCGATCAGAACGTCGAAATTACCAAACGGGAAGGTTTTATTTTTTTAGTCAATGGTCAACGGTCAGTCAGCGGTCGCTGGCGCGTGGTGGCACGCGCGGTGGTCGGCGGTGGCCTGAAAATCCAACTTCATCCAAAACCGAAAATTTTTACATCAAAACGAAGCTACAAATACCAGGAATACGAATCCGAAAACCAAACTTCAAAACTCACCTCCGATCGGCCGGGATCTACAATTTTCCGGTGCGAAAATCGAAACTTTCGACCTCCGATCTGCGCGCGTCCGTGGTCCGATGAAGATGAAACCAACGGCCGTTTGCTCACCACGACAAGAGGAACGCAACGGTGTAGGCAGTGAGATGATCAGACGGTCGGTGTCGATACCAAAGGTGAACGACGATGGTGAAAGAGAGGTGAGGCAGAGGGGGGAAGGGTGAAGGAGAGAAGAGGAGGGGGAGGCTTTTATTCTGTGGGTGACATGGCAAAATTTTTGCCACGTCAGCCCCTCCCAGGTACAAGTCTCACAAATAATGCATCAATCACATAAAACATATGCACAAGTGATGCCAAGAAAATTTGGTGCATAAGTAATACCAGAACAATTGATGCATAAATCGCACGGTAAACACACAATGAACCTAACATGATCATCATTCACAATATATGTACAACCTCTATTCAAAACCAGACATTTGATTATATTTTAATTCAACAAAAATAGAGCATTTCCATTTAAACGAATGAAACGTAAACTCTCACTTCTTTTTGTGCAGACGACTCAACGACAATACACTTGCGCTTATCAACAGCTTTAATACCACCTAATGCACACAAACACAAGGTTAAGCAAGAAATTAAAACAACAAAAAGGAAATGACAAAATTGGAAACAACCTAAAGACTCTAAAAACTGACAACCTAACTCACACTACAGCTGATTAACCTACAAACCTAGAAATTCAACCAAGAGGATGAACCATCCTCTCCTCAAGCATGCCACTCATGGCTCATCATCAATCTCCC
The DNA here is from genome assembly GCA_019739055.1 of Passiflora organensis. Taxonomy (NCBI): domain Eukaryota; kingdom Viridiplantae; phylum Streptophyta; class Magnoliopsida; order Malpighiales; family Passifloraceae; genus Passiflora; species Passiflora organensis. The sequence continues at coordinate 60,040 of JAEPBF010000031.1, forward strand.
AACCTCAACCAACAACACAATTGGTTTCTTCAACCCCCAACCATCCTCCACAATCCACAACCAGTCAATCACAAGCAAGGAACTCAACCAAAATCCACCAATTCCAGCAAAATCACCAAACCGTATATTTACCAAAAATGCCATCGAAAACTTTAATAAATCCCCACGAATCAAATGATGTTTATGGGCAATCCAAACCATCATACTATCTTAGAAACATCAAAAGCAACCTAAAGAAACTAACAATCAACCAAGGAAACCAGAAATTAAGTCACTTACCTAGAATCTCCAAATGTGCCCTAACACCAAGAACAAGGGAAAAACTAACTCTTCAATCTGAAACTATCAGTGGAAAACGATCACAAAAGGTTAGAAAAGTTTTTGGGAATAATTCCCAATAGGTTTCTTTGTATGAAAATCAAAGGAAAAGAAATGGGTTCTTAGGGGAGGGCGAAGAGGAAATGGCGTGAAGGAGAAGATAGGGGGCTAGGGTTTTCAGGCTTCCAACACTTAGAAAATTTTTTAAGTGTTGGGTTGGGCTGGCCCTTTTGTACTCCAAACCCTTTTATATTCCGAGCTCGAAATACCTGAAAAACCTAAAGCAAAACGGCTTAAGACCCGATAAACTCCGAATGAGCCACGAAAATGTTTAAAACCGTAAAACATTAAAAATAGGTTTCAAATATTCAATTGGACTCAGGAAATAATAAATGGGCTCAAAATGGGTTAATCAACTCAAAGGCCCTCGATCACTCAAAATGGACCCAGAACCGGCCCAAATCGATTTTCACTAACTCAAATCTCGACACTCGACCTAAAACACTCGTTAGACATCAAGACACACACCTAAGCTTTCTATGAATGTATCTGACCTGAAGTCAATGCTCAGGTCAACGGTCAATGGTCAACTCTCCAGGGTCAAAAGTCAAATGAGGCAAAATCGAGTTCTCTCGCTAAACGTTCTCAATGACTAAGCACTCAGAGGGACAAGGTCTCACAATATATAGAAAGTAACTTTATTTAATTAATTTACTTTGACTATTAGATCCATTAATATGTGTATACATTTAATTCAAATTTATTTTTCATTATCAATTTATTTATCTATTTATTTATTACATGATCTCATTTTATAAGAAATAATAGGAAGAAATAATCCATTAGTTAACTATACACAATTTAGAGTATTTTGTGTGACTAAAAAATACATACTTATGCGGACAGTGAATATCTCTGTTTATATGTTCATAAGATATAAACAGGTTCTAGCAAACCATTATAATTATCCAGATAAATGAATTTATTATTAAGTTCATTCTACACCTATCAATAACCAACACTTGATTCGTTTTAATCCCTTTATTGTAACATCTTTGTTTGTGCCACTAAACATGGATTTGTCATCCTTGCGTAGGCCCAAATTTTGGTTTCTTGATCCATATTAAATTTGATGATTACAATTGTAATGTGTATCCCAATATAATCATAACCGAGTTTGGCCAAGTATTTCTTTTCATTCAATATATCAAGGACTTAGTGAGGTATTTACTCCAGTTATATAAAAAGGATAAATGTCATCTATTTCCTCCACCCTTCACTATGAACTTGTAAGACTATAAGTACTCCATTCGGATAACAATTACAAACGTGGATGAGATATCCCAAAGCCAATAGTCTATCTAGAGGCTCATGATGAATTTTCGTTTTCAGATTTACAACTTGATGGTTATTAAGATAATCATATATGGTATTCATATAACAATCTATGTTGGGTTTCGCTTGGTCGGGTCAATCTAACATGCTACTCTCTAATAGGATGTATATACAATGAAATGATATCAATATATCCATGGCTTGTGAAACTTAGTCATCTATCATTCACATACAAGTATATATGTTATTATCATCTATTTTAGTAATAACTTATAAGACTTGGGATTCATTTATGATCTTATTTTTACAATGATGTTTTACAATCAAGTCACACTTTTGATAACCCATGTTTAACAAATTAAAATCAATGAAATTGTTATTTAATACTTGACAAATAATAATTTAACAAGAATAAATATTTTTATTGATTATTCGAATATAATACAAAACTGCATAACTCATTGACTGAACCTAGGATATAACCTAATATTCAACAAATCATCCTATCATTAATCTTTTGAAAATTTTATAGTTCAATCATCATTTGAGGTCCTAAAATTTCGTCGGGTTTAGTTGTTTTGCCTGACATACCATAATCGCAAGGATTTTCTTAGATTTGAATCAAATTTTGGAGTAAGTGAGCTATCTTTTGCCTTTGTAAGTTCAAAAAACCAGAAGGTTGAGAACATTGCCCTTCATCACTTGTGGTCAAATCTAAATTATTAATATACTGAAGAAAATAAATAAGGTAATTAAGCAAAATAAGGTAGAATAAGAACTGTTTAATCACAGAGTAGATCGTTAAGATAACATATAGTAATTATGTGCTTAATTGTTGAAGATTAAGGTTGTCGTAGAGATATACTACATATATTAGGAGTAGGAATGTGTTAATAGACAAAAATAACAATATATATTATATGGTGAATTACATACCGTCACATCCCCGTTAACGTGTGACAAATACTAATATTATGGTTTTATAATTTGACCGAGTAGACTGGTGTCCGTCCTCTAGAAGAGGGCAGTTGATTCTACCGACCCTTACTTTTATTTACCAAGTGGTGAACCAATTTGTGAGTGAGTGATAGAAAAGTAGACTATAAAGTACTTGATGTTAAGCTTCGGTGTAGATTGACCAGTTAACATAATGGACCCGTATGAGTTCCTCCAAGTTGTTCCCAATGCTGATGGTACCCTCACTCGCCGTTTGATATTCCCAGACTCTTCCCCATCTCCCGACCCCCACTCCAACTCCAACACCCCCGTCCTCTCCAAAGACATCCCACTAAACCGGCAAAATAGCACTTGGGTACGGATATACGTGCCCCGGGACCACGCACTTGGCTCCTCATCCTCCCTCCCCAAACTTCCTCTCCTGTTCTACATCCATGGTGGCGGGTTCATTTACATGAGCGCAAGCTCAACTTTGGTTCATGATTTCTGTTTCAACACGGCCCTTGAGGTCCCCGCTGTTATTGTGTCCGTGGAGTACCGCCTCTCTCCTGAGCACAGGTTGCCTGCTGCCTATGAGGATGCCATGGAAGCGCTGCACTGGCTCAAAGCAAAGGATGAAGTTTGGTTGAGAAACTATGCGGACTATGGCAAGTGTTTTCTGATGGGCACCAGCGCCGGCGCCAACATAGCTTACCAGGTGGGTCTACGTGCGGCTGCGGAGGCGGACCATATTGCGCCACTGAAGATCCAAGGGATGATACTGCACCATCCATTCTTCGGTGGGGTCCAGAGGAGCGGCTCCGAGATTCGGTTAGTGAACGACCCATATTTGCCGCCAGCGGCTTGTGATGTGATGTGGGACTTTTCGTTGCCCGTTGGCGCGGACCGGGACCATGAATACTGCAATCCAACGGTTGGGGGTGGGTCAACTCTGCTGGATCAAGTCAGGCTGGTTGGGTGGAGGGTGCTAATCAGTGGGTCGGATGGGGATCCATTGATTGACCGACAGATTGAGCTGGCGAAGCTAATGGAAGAAAAGGGCATAAAAGTGGACCCTCAATTTACAAAGGGAGACTATCATGGGGTAGAAATCTTGGATCGTTCCAAGGCTAAGGCCCTAAATTTAGTTCTCAAAAATTTTATGTCAACTTGATCACTGTCATATTGAACATTCTAAGACAGGACCCAACTGTATGTGTTGACTCATAACTGTCATCTGAGAATAAAACACTTTATTTCGTAACTTGGGAAGGTTACTGGCTGATTTTGCAGCCCAATGCTTACTTTCGCTGAAATTTGCGAGGCTCTAAAACTCATCCCCAACCCTGATGCCTCCTTCACCAGAGAGCTTCTCTGCCCAGAGATCCCACCCACCTCGGATCCCTACCAACCAATCCCAGTTCTTTCCAAGGATATCCTTATTCACCAATCCAACCACACTTGGGCACGCCTGTACCTACCAAGGGAAGCCCTTGCTTTTACCTCCGCCATCAAACGCTCGAGTGACTAATCCTCACCATTAAGTCCTTCCTCAGAACGAATTGGTCAATCGGCAATAATCATGTTTATCGAGAGAGCAACAGATGTGCCGATTTCTTTGGCAAATTCAGCACGCACTCAACCACTAGAGATTCACCTAGTTACACATCCTCTTACAGCTTTAAACGATTTTTTGTTTTCTGATATTTCTGATAATTCTGATAATGTAAGTGCTTTGTTCCCTATGTTCGTTATGTTGTCTGTCTTTACCTTCCTACAAATAAAAAAAAAAAAAAGGGATGAGTTATGAACACGAATCTTGTTGCAAGTTTAATACAGCATCCGAGAGAAGAGTATATAGTACATTGGCGAGAAACCAATATAAATCAAATATAACGTTTTACTTTCGATATAATAAATTTACAGTGGTGATTTTGTTATTGCTGAATCCTGCAATGTGACAAGTGGTGATGTTTATAACTGGTAAGGAGACACAGATGACGATGTTAAGTTTTTGAAGAGTACCGAGGAATGGTCAGAATATCGGGTCGGCAAATAAACTATTAAATACTAACATCAGCAAAATACAGCGAATTGGGTGTGTGGTTTACCAACCCGAATCCCCAATATAAAAATTCTCTTTTCTGTTTTTTTTCCTGTCATTCTCTCTCTCTCTCCGAAATTTTCCGTCTCTCAGTGTTCTGTCTCCATAATTCTCATGAACCTCAGCCTTTCATGCTCTCTTGGCCTCTCTTTCTTCCTCTCGTACTCTCTCGGTGATGACCTGTTTTTAGTACTGGTCATTAGTTATGATTCTTAGTTTGTCTAATAGGTTTTATGAATAATTGAATCTTTTAATTGAATATTTTTAATCATTTGTTGAGTATTGTAATTCAACAAGTCTTAGTATAGTTTTAGCGATAAAAGAAAGTTGTTTTGGGTATAATAATTATTGAAGCAATTTGAAATATATATACCTACAAAAGGCAACGAACTGGTCGGTTCAATAGGGGATTCACATTGAATAGCAGCCGACTGGTCGAACCATCTTAACTGACCGGTCAGTTCAACAAAACCCAAAATACGAGGGCTTACCGATAGGTCAGTTGGATAGCCCCAACTAGTCGGTCGTAAGAGATAAAGCGATCAAGTATGAAATAAAGACAATCAAATACGAGATAAAGACGATCATATACGAATAAAGATTATCTTCTAAATTTCTCGTATAAAATAGACGCCAGGGTTGTATTTTTTTCATCGAACACTTTACGCATTCAAGTCTTATCTTCAGAACGTGTCCTCGATCTGTCAGTGATCAAGATAACGATATGTTTGTTTGAGTTTTAATTAATGCAAAAACTTTTAGATTAATTCTTTCTCTTTATCTTTTGCAATCTTGATTTCTTGACATAAAATTGGGATTCATATTCATTGTGTTCTAATTACAAATTCTTAACCATATTTCTAAACTTGATTAATTGACAAACCAGTTTGTCTGTAGGTAAGTCTTGATTGATTCAGAAGAATAATTGAACTTCGACAACAGATTAGAAGTCCTAGAGCACAACTGAAACTTGATAGAATAGGAATATATCTGTGAGACCCCGAATTTTGAGTCCTAGAAGTCCAGAAGCCAGTACAAGTGAAATGACCATTTTTCTCCTGAAAAAAATGGATGTGTGAAGCACGAAAATGGTATGGAAGGTCTAGTAATTATTTCTGGTTTTATTTCCCTTTGATTTATTTCCTTATTGATTCAATCTTATCTTAGGAGATACAATTCCTAAAATTAAGGAAGGATAATTTCTGAATTTAATTCTAATGATTATCTTCCCTTATCTAGCCCTTTAAAGTAGGAAAATTAATCCCATAAACACCCTACATAAAGAATAGCCGGCCACATTTAGTTCTTACACCAAAAATACACAAAATTATCAAGTGATCAAACCCTACACCATACCCTATTACTGTCGAAATTCCTTGACCTTCATCCTTGCATAACTTTTTCATCCTTTGTCGGATTTCTACAAATAATAGCTTGTTGGAAAGCTCTTTTAATCTTATTTGGAAAGCTCTTTTATTCTTATATCTATCTATCTATCTTAGTTTGATCATCAGAAGGTTAGTTATTCCTTATCAAAATTCTAATCGTAATCTGTAGGTTTTGGTGCCGAAATTGTGTGATTCTTCCTTCAATTGCTTTCTGTTGTTGTTTCTTTTTTTTGTATGATTGTTTGGAATCCATTCATGTTGTAAAATCATGAATTCATCCTCTGAATCTTCCTTAGACATGAAATCGGTATGCCCTACCCATTTTCCCTATTGTTGCCGATTTTGATCAATTGATTAACCTGTTAGTTTCTGTTCTTGATCCTTTTAATTGTATGTGTTATTAACACCTAATCCTCCTTTGTAATCCTGAAATTGCAATCCCTGTACCTTGTAAGCATAAAATTGCAATTGTCTTGTGCCTTATCTTTAGTGCCAAAATTTTCATAGTTAATTAGGATGGTAATTCAGGTTGAATCTTGTTAAGTTCTTGGCTATCACATCACACATCCGAGGGGGAGGTACCTGGGGCATTTGATCACTGGTTTCTGATAGGTTTGGTGAGTGGAATTGGTAAGGAAATAGGATATCTACTTGATTATTGTGTATTCATACTTAGTTTAGTTTTATCTTTTCATTATGATGTTATATGTGGTTCATATCCCTTGAATAAAGACAAAGGAGTAACTTCTTGTTTAAAGACAAGAGAGGTAGGATTTATGTCTCATCAGTTTCTCTAGAGATCCTTGTTGTTTGCTTACTGTTTTCGGTGTATGCATAGTTGATGGTTGTTTATGCATATGTTGGATAGTGTATGCATGATTTATAGATTGATTTGAGGCTCACTTAGGCTATACCGAACACCCTTGAGATAGGTTATGAGTGCCTAAATTGCATGCGTTGTGTGCATTGAATATTTTGTTTGTGTTCTGACATGATTGAGGATACCATGTTGTGGTACTATACCTTGTACTTGCTTGTGTGTGCTTCTATGTGTTTGTGTGTCAAGATCCTTTTCCGGTGGCCATTTGGGGTAAGCAGTGATGCTCCTTGGGAGAGGAGAGGTTCGTACTGGTATGGGAGTCGTATGGGTGACAATCTTTAGCTTGCACGCACTGGATGCCTAGTCCTTTGTGCTGGCTAGATGCCTTGTCCTGTGCGTTGGCAAGATGCCCTAATCCTATGTGTTAGTTTGGATGTCTGCTCTTGTGTGCTGACTAGATGCCTTATCCTGTGTGTTGGCTAGATGCCTTGTCCTATGTGCTGGCTAGATGCCTTGTCCTATGTGCTGACAAGATGAATAAGCTTGCTGATTAGCTTGTGTGCTAACCTTTTACCCTTTGTGCAGCAAAGCCTTGAACAACATAGGTGGAAGGGGATGACCTTTTCTTATTGCCGACAGTAGTTGATGTGTTTTCCTGTCTGTGTACTTCTGATTTTCAGAAGTGTTTGTAGTCCACCCTCAGCCTTACTTTCGGCCCTAGCCCTATTAATTGATTCTTGAATTGCGTGATATCCTTTAGATGTGTAGGGATGATCTGATGTTGTTTGGGAGATGTTTTTTTAAGATTTATGTAGATCTTATGATGTTGTGCTGAGATTCTTATAATCTCATTCTGTTGTTTTCACCATTTTTCAGGCTTACGTACATTTGTTGTTCGTGTTACCAGTGTGTGAGAATCAAGGTTGCACGGCAGGGCGATATTGCATCACATTTGCATACCTGCTCCTTGATTACTTGTGCATATAGCATGAAGATTGAATGAACTACTTTCTGGTTTTTAGAATGTCTCCTTTGTTTGATTGTTTTCAAAACTTATTGGGGATTTACTTGTTGGATTTTTAGATCCCTATGGGATTAGTGTGTTGTGGTTCTTTTGATTAATCATAAAGTATTCCGCTGATAATTTATTCACTCCGTTTGAATCTAAATTTTTTGTCCAATACTATTATGCTCCAAACTTTAAAAATTTAAAGAATGAACATACTAAAATCGGAAATTAGATGGTTAAGCCTTGTGGGATTCATATAGGTCCTGGTTTTGGGCTTGTTTGGGTTTCATGGCAGTAAGTGTCACGACCTTGCCCCCGGACCGTCGGCCCAGCGGGCCTGGATATGTATGTGCGCGTGATGGATCACAATTGCAACTCTCGGTTGGGCTTATAACCACATGGCTCAAAAGATGCATCTTATTACAAATGATACCATCACACAACACATATAAGCCCAAGACCTCTCCCGTTCCTTTCCGATGTGGGATTGGGTAACCTGACCCCCCCTCTGGGCTGGGTCTTACAATCTCCCCTCCTTATAAACCTCATGTCCTCACGAGGGGAGCCCAAATGTAACTAACTTGGGCCCAAACTCACGGGCTCAAACGTAACACACAACACAGCCCAAGCCCATCCTGAAGAGGGAGCGGGATTGGCTCTGCTACTATCTGTCAAGACCCGGCCCCCGGACTCTCGGCCCAGCGGGCCCGGACGTGTTTGTGCGCGTGATGGATCACAACTGCAACGCTCAGTTGGGCTTTTAACCATAAAGCCCAAAAGATGTAACTTGTTACAAATGATACCATCACACAACACATATACATCCGATCTTGCTCCCTCTTTCGGGTGGGCTTGGGCTATGTTGTGTGTTACGTTTGGGCCCAAGTCAGTTACGTTTGGGCTCCGGAGTGGATATTGTGAGACCCAGCCCGTAGGGGGGTCAGGTTACCGAATCCCACATCGGAAAGGAGCGGGGGAGGTCTTGAGCTTATATGTGTTGTGTGAGTGGATCATTTGTAACAAGATGCATTATTTGGGCCCTGTGGTTAAAAACCCAACTGAGCATTGCAGTTGTGATACATCACACGCACATACACATCCGGGCACGCTGGGCCGAGAGTCTGGGGGCCGGGTCGTGACAGATGGTAGCGGAGCCGATCTTGCTCCCTCTTCCGGGTGGGCTTGGGCTGTGTTGTGTGTTACATTTTGGCCCGTGAGTTTGGGCCCAAGTTAGTTACGTTTGGGCTCCATAGTGGAGATTGTGAGACCCAGCCCGTACCCAATCCCACATCGGAAAGGAGCGGGGGAGGTCTTGAGCTTATATGTGTTGTGTGAGTGGATCATTTGTAACAAGATGCATCTTTTGGGTCCTGTGGTTAAAAACCCAACTGAACGTTGCAATTGTGATCCATCACGCACACATACACATCCGGGCCCGCTGGGCTGAGGGTCCGGGGGCCGGGTCGTGACAGTAAGGGTCTTAAAAGGAGTAAATTATGAAATGTGGGTCCTTACAATATTTGTCAAACCTAGGGTTCATATTGACTGGATTAAACGATTCAGAAGTTCAATTATCATAAGAATCTAGTTAGTTGGCATCTGGATTAACTTCTAATAGTCTGGAAGGATATTAAGGGATTAAAAGATCATCAAGAATAGATACAGAATATTGGAATTGAACAATAGTTGGATTGGTTCCCAAACTAACTAACAACCCTAATTCTAACATCTAATTAGAAAATTTAGATTTTAAGTTTAGTTTAATTACAACTCTATATTCGATTTTTTTAGCTAGAATAATGGATTAAATGAATTGATTAGTTTTAAACGAATTTCCCTGTGGGATCGATACTCATTCTTTTGAACTATATTACTTGTTGACATTCGTGCACTTGCGATTAAAGATAAATTCAATTTACGCCGACACTCGGCCTCTCTGAAATCTTCTTCTTTGTCTATCTCTCTTCCTTTCGAGGCTTTACTCCACTTCACGGTTCTTCTTCTTACCTTTGTCTTCCTCTCCTATTTTCTTCTTTGTCATCAAATTATCTTTTTACACTTCTAACTTCTCTTCTATTTCCATATTTGGACTTTGATTTGATTGTATAATTCTAAAATTTACATTCTTTATAATTTTTTTGTATGTTTTTAGTAGATATTGATCACGAATAAATTTAAATATCAAATTAGTAGATATTGCAAGACTAGACGATAACATTTCTTTTTTTCCAATCTATAATGCTTGCAAATAATTGAATACTAAAACCATTAATGAACTTGTCAACTACGATATTCTTTATTAATTTAAAAAAGAATAGTATGAGTCAGAAACACAAATCTTTTTGCAAGTTTAATACACCACTGGAGAGAAGAGTATATTGGCGAGATGGTGATGTTTGTGACAGATATGGGGATACAGATGAAAATATGTTAAGTTTTTTCTTTTTTAATAAAGGAATGTATCAATCAAGTGTCAGAATACATAATGTAAGCATGATCATAATCCAAAAAAGATACAACATCACTCGGAGGAGAAAGCAGCTCCTCATACGCACAAGGATGCCGTAATCCTTGTTCGGCATGTAAAACTCACTTCATTCAGTTCCTAAGATCTTTGTATTGTTGTACAAACCATGATCGTAGTGACTTGTTTGATCACAAGCCTCATAGCCTTAATCAAGTCAGCCTCAATATGTAATTATGCAATACCTCTTTACAAAGCCAGTCGCATATCTGAACATAATTTATGTAACTCAGCATCTAATACAAAAGAAACAATCACTATGAGATCTAGCCTGCGTAGGGGGTCAAGTTACTCAATCCCACTTCAGAAAGGAGTGAGGGAGGTCTTGGGCTTATATGTGTTGTGTGAATGGATCCTTTGTAACAAGATGCATCTTTTGAGCCATGTGGTTAGAAATCTAACCGAGCGTTGCAACTGTGATCCATCACGTGCATATACACGTCCGGGCCGGGTCGTGACAATCACGCTCATGAACAAAACCTACAACCCAATTGCCTTGTGCATCACATATAAGACCCCCACCTCCTACTCGACCTTCCATACTTCTAGCCCATCACAGTTTTACTTAAACCAATACCTTATAAACATGTAAGTATCAGAAAATAATATTTGAGAGCTAGTTCTTTTATGGTCCCAATGATCATAATTGACTAGTAGGTACTACCTGATGGCATCAAGTCACAAAGTGTTTAATTTTCACCTTTTGTGCTAGTATATATTTTTGGAGGTGTAGTTTTGTGGTGTGTTTGGAGTGAAGATGAGTTGGTCGAGGTGTGTGATAGATGTGTAAACTCTTTCCTAGCCTTAGTGTGAACTTTTTAGCAGTTATGGGTCCATGTTGAGTGGCCTTGGGCATTGGGTGATTACATGTTTTTAATGTCATATTAGTATCCAGTTTTAGTATAGTTTTAGGACCCTTCAAGAGATAAATTGAGCATTATCTTCAATATAGACTAAGAGCATTATCTTTAAGAGACTAGCTCTTAAGGACAACATGCAATTTGCAAGTAAAAGAAGATAAGATAAAAGATAAAGATCGAGAGCACAAAGGCTAGTCTATTCCAAACAAAGAGAGACCAAGAGCTTATTTATTATGGGTAAAATATGAAAGGTTGTTATTCGATAAAAAATATATAAATTCGAGACTGCCTGTGGTCAGGGCATCCAGTTCTTAGTACCATTTAAAATTAAGAATAAATTTTCTTAAGCATGTCTGGCTAGAAACTTATAATCTAGCCATGACTTTACATTAGGATATTGTTCAAATCCTTCAGGAGATTTTATAATAAACAGATTCAAGTCTTTATTTATTCTTTTCTTTATTAGTCATTCAGTAGATCTTGTTACTATGGTCATGGCCAGATCATTGTAATCGAGTTTACATCATTAGAAGAAGGATTGTCATACAATCCTTTGTAATCAAGTGACAAGCCAAGAATAAAGAGGTATCAACTTGAGTATCTATATTAGTGGTCAAGGAGATAGGAAGATTGTTGATAGGAGAAGCGAAAGAGTCTTCAGTCGCACTAAGCCTCCCAAGTACCACGTTCGTGCCTGGTTTTCTATCAATCAAGTTCTCTAAGTATAGAAATCAAGATCATCCAATGATCGAATCTATGAATGAAGGAAGACAATAACAGAGTGTAAGTCAGGACTAGATACTATCCTTATATTGTTTATAACCTTACATACTCATGTCTTTTATTATTAGTGCTTTATAAACCAACCTTAAGCCAATATTCATCCCACTATGCCCATATCCCTCAATTACGTGCTCACGGGTAGCTCCACATACAACTTGTGCCTTAGTTGTGACTTGATCCTGATTTTATGTGGATTAGACCCTGCTATCTATACTACAATATAATTACCATAATAGGCATTTATCTTTAAGTATTTCGACAGTACATCAAATTTTGGCACCATTGTCAGGGAATCGGCCAGCCAACAAGCACTCAAGTCATGGTACTTTTATGCCCAGATCATAACGGACTGCTCCACTAGTCCCTTTTGATCCAGAGATCGAGACCACTTACATGAGGAGCAATACCGTGCATTGTCAAAGGATAGCTCAGTCCATTGGTCCAGCCAACTCAGATTTAGGTCGTGAGTTGGAAGAAATTGAATCTGCCATGAGTTCTTCATAACAAGAAACAATCCATATTTATTTAAACCAATGTTTTGAAAACCGGACCGGCTGGTTCAACCCGGTTGAACCGGATCCGGTACATGATCCGGTTTTGAAAACCGGTTGAACCGGTTACGGGTCAATCGGTTCGAAAACTTAAAAAAAAATAATTTTTAATAAAAATTAAACGGATAAAAAAATTAAAAAAGATAAAAATTAAGAATATTAATTTTTTTAATATGTAGTTTGATATATTAATTTTTGAAAATTAATATTATAATATTTTTTAATATATTAATTACCGGTTCAATTTTCCGGTTCTTAAACCGGTTATCTCTAAAACCCCTGACCCCTTAACTTCACCGGTTCGAAGACCGGTCCGATTTTTAAAACCTTGATTTAAACCCTATATTCTTAATGGTGGGCATCAATGATCTGAACATCGCAGCTGAAGACCAAGTCTCAAATCCCGGAGTGCAACTAGTTGTACTTATCCCTAGTAATTACTGGGAAAATAGAGGCAATGCTACAAACTATGGTCACGGTGAAAATAATAATCGTGGGCACGATATGCAGCAGAACATGAATAATGGGCACAATAATCAGGAAAACATGACACATGAAGATTTCCTTAATGATGAAATGGATAATAGAGACAATGAAGCTCTCAAACCTATGAATGAAGACCAGCCCTTACGGAGAAATAACAACCCTTTGGTCCTCCATCAATGGAATCTCAATGCCAGCTTTTAATTAAAACCAACCCTTATCCAGCTCCTTCTAACCTTCCATGGAAGACCTAAAGAAGACCCTAACATGCATATACAAGATTTTGAAGCAGTATGTTCGAGCTTCAAACCATGGGGTATGCTGAAAGATAATGTTAGACTCCACGCCTTCCAATCCTCCTTAAAAGATGGAGCCAAATGTGGGCTACAAAGTCTACCACCATGATCAATATCTACATGGGAAAAGATAGCAGAAGCATTTTTCGACTGGTTTTATTCAACTTCCAGTAGCCTATGCAAACTTCCCATCCATTTTGAATCCTGGTAGGAACCATCTAACCGCTATTGTTCTGAATGACTATAACCCCGATCTTCTTTGGCACCACTTGGATAGGCTTATCCATTTACTATCAGAAACAGGGTATATCATGCCTGTCTCTGGTAGCTTAAGAATTTCTTTCTTCATAATGTCTATCATTAGAAGGTTGAGTCTCCTCTAGGCGTCTTGGTTGGGATTTGTGCCTTCTTCCATAAATATCATATGCATGCAAGTTGAAGGATTTAGACCCTTGATATCAACTATCTTCCATCCAATGAATTTCTTATACTTCATGAATACCTCCAACAACTACTTGAACTCTTCCTCGGTTAGCTTATTGGAGACAATGGCAAGTAAGCTATTATCCTTCCCCAGGTAGACATACTATAGATGAGCAAAGAAGGGCTTCAATTCAAGCTTCGAAGGTTGCTCAGTACTAAAAAGAAGCTTCTCGTGAGTAACAAGGAGGTTAACATAGTTCACTTATACAATACCCTATGTAATTAGGAGGCCCTAAGATCATACATTGCTTGTGCCACTTCTTCTCCACTGATCTTGATTGGAATAAAAAATATTGCTAGGACTTTGTATTTTTGTGGCATATGTTTCTGCAAGACTGCTGATACATTCTCTCGCATTGTGACTTTCTCACAGTCTTACAAATTCCTCCTATTAGTGTATAGTTCTTTGAGGGATTTGGCATATCACGGAATCTGTTTAGTCATGTCTAGGAGAGGGATGTTCACCTCAACCTTCCTAAATACATCCAGGATTTCCTACTCCTTCGTAGCCTTACCATAAGGTCTCGTATTTTAGAGGGTTGGGCCTTAAGCCCAATAACTTGATAAATAGTAGTTCGGTGAGCCCATAATTTATGGGCTAGGGATTATAAGAAGATATAAATACTATTGGAATGCTTAAGCATGGATAATGAATTAGGAAAATCGAAATCAGTCATGGTCAGGCTAGAAAGTAAGAGTATGGCCCGAAAGATATTGATTTAGATATTATATTCATACTCTTTCCTGTTGAGTCATTTGGGCTCACAGGTGTGTTTCTTGACTTTTAACACCTCCAAACGAGCCTCAGATGATGTATTTCATAAAACTCGGTATCTAGAGGTAATTTTGTCTTTTTATACCCCAATACCTGTCAACTCTGCAATCTGAGTCTAGTTATCGAGTATATTGATGACTAAAGCTCTCATGTCAACCTTTATAAATCATAGAGGTGAAAGTGCAAATGTAAGGAATAAATATGAATTATTATATTCTTTCTGAAGGAATAATTATTTGGTAATATAGATATTATATGCATAGAGATATGTATATATATGATATAAAATAGAAATATGAGATAGAAGAGTGATTTTGGAGGTATAAGACCATGGATATGTCCCTCGATTGAATATTAATATTCATAAATTTTTGAAAATTTTTTGGAAGGGATATCTATAATTATTATCATTTTTCTAATAGTTATCTCAAGATAATATATTTTATTAAATTATATATATGAAGAAAATATAATTTTTCAATTTTAGTAGACTCTACTATTCATAGGAGTTATATAATTTTTTAGGATATTTTTCCGATTAATATGCTATTTATTATGAATTATTAAGTATTTTATATATTAAAAAGAAATAATAATTATATTATTATTATTATAAAAAAAAAGAGAAAAGAAAAAAAAAACCAAAACATGAGTCATCCCGTCGTTTTGACCAAGATGGTCAAAACAGTAGGATGCTTTGCTATTTTGATGAGCTCGGCTTATGT
Organism: Passiflora organensis; assembly: GCA_019739055.1. Taxonomy (NCBI): domain Eukaryota; kingdom Viridiplantae; phylum Streptophyta; class Magnoliopsida; order Malpighiales; family Passifloraceae; genus Passiflora; species Passiflora organensis. The sequence continues at coordinate 75,430 of JAEPBF010000031.1, forward strand.
CATCTGAGTAGGTGAAACGACGCCTTATAATCTTTGGAAAGGTTGTCGGTTTGTCTTATTCAGAGATACATCGCTTTCAGGTGTAAATCCCGATCTAAAATCGGGAAATACACCATTTTCATTCGAGTTCCGAAAACTCGAACCATTCTTCCCATCTACTTTTCCTTGCTCACGCGAGTTCTTCAGCACGATTTTTGAGCAATTTTGTTCCTCCTTCCCGTGAGTATCACTGATCTTAAGCCAAAAACTATTTTTGAAACTTGCTTAGTTAGAATTTGCAACATAGGGTATAGTATCGTGTTATGTTTGTATGGTATGATTTCTTGGTTTGTGGTGAACGATTTTGGGTAAGTAAGATGTCGGAGAAGGTCAGAAAATGGAGGTTGCTGTTTAGGATTTACCTCTTGTTCACGTGAACCAAAAGTTGAAAATGACTATGGACGACACGTCATCTGTAGGCCTTCTATATGACATGTCGTTCAAGGGGATATGAACGACATATCGTCTAGGCGAGAATATGAATGACACGTTGTCTGTTTTTGGTTTCTTAGGTTGGTTCAAGTTTGGTTTTGGGTTGAGTCTAAGTCAAATCAGGTCAACATGCGGTCGTGTCATAAGTCTCACGATTCATGTTGACTTTGACCAATAATTCTGAAAATTAAAGAAATTGTTTGAAAATCGGGAAAAAATAGAAATAATGTAAGGACCCCAAATCCTAACCTATTATTAATTACTCATATTAGGACCCTTACCGCCATGAAACCCAAACAAATCCGAACTAGGACCTATCTGAATCCCACAAGGCTTATCCATCTAGTTTCGATTTTAACATGTTAATTCCTTTAAAATTTTAAAGTTTGGAACATGATATTGGACAAATATTCTGGTATCATATGGAGTGAATAAAACATCAGCGGAAGTCTTTAAATTTAATCAATGAATCCATAACACACAAGTCCCATAGGGATCCAAATAACCAGTAAGTGAACCTCCAACATAATTCAGAAATGACAAGCAAAGGAGGAATCTTGGAAAACCATAAAATTGTCCAATCAATGATCATGTTATATGCACAAGAAACTAAGGAGATGAGTATGCAAAAGTGATACGATACCGCCCCGCCGTGTAGCCTTGATTCTCACACATTGGTACCATACATAGCGAATATACCTAAGCCTAAAAAATGGTGAAAACAAACCGTACGAGATTACAAGAATCTCAGTAGGGTCATAGCATCATAAGATCTATAGAAATTTTAAACAAACATCTCCCAAACAACATCAGATCATCCCTACTCATCTAAGGGTATCATGCAATTCAAGAATCAACCAAAAGGGTTAGGGCCGAAACTAAAGCTGAGGGTGGACTACAAAAACTTCCAAAAATCAGAAGTATATAGGCAGGAAAATACATCAGGTTACTCTCGGCAGTAGCAAAAAGAAAGGTCATCCCCTTCCCCCTATGTTGTCCAAGGCTTTGCTGCACAAAGGATAAAAAGTTAGCACACAAGCTAATCAGCAATCCTATTCATCTTGCCAGCACACAGGACAAGGAATCTAGCCAGTACATAGGACTAGGCATCCTAACTAGCACATAAGATTAGGGCATCTTGCCAGCACACAGGACAAGGCATCTAGCCAGCACAAAGGACTAGGCATCTAGCTAGTACACAAGACTAGGCATCAAGCGCGTGCAAGCTGGGGATTGCCACCCATACAACTCTCATACCAGTAAGAGCCTCCTCTTTCCCAAGGAGCATCAGCACTTACCCCAAATGGCCACCGAAAAATGATCCTGACACAAAAACATGTACAAGCACACACAGGCAAGCATAAAGCACAATACCATAACAAGGTATTCTCAATCATGTCAAAACGCAATCAGCATGTTCAATACACACAACACATGCAAATTAGGCACACATAACCTATCTTAAGGTTTCGGTATAGCTTAAGTAATTATATCTCAATTCGCAATTCATGTATACACCATAAATTCAATTTGTATGCAATAATAACAAGGATGTGCATTGAAAACAACAAACAAACAACAAGGATATCTGGAGAAACCGATGAGGCATAGATCCTACCTTTCTTGTCTATGAACAAGAAGCTATTCCTTTGCCTTTATTTAATAGTTCTGAACCACCTATAGCATTACAAGGTAAAGACGAAACCAAACTAAGCATACATACTCAATAACCAAGTAAATACCCTATTTTCTTACCAATTCCACTCACCAAACCTATAAAAAACCAGTGATCAGATGCCGCAGATGCCCTTGGATGTGTGATGTGATATCCAAGAACTTAACAAGATTCAACCTGAGTTATCATCCCAATTAACTATACATATTTTGGCACTAAGCATAGGACAGAAGACAAATTGCAATTTCATGCATACAAGTTGTAAGGGTTGCGATTTCATGTTAATAAAGGAGGATTAGGTGTTTATAACTTGTACAATCAAAATAAAAAAGATCATAATTCAATAGGTTAATCAACTAATCAGGATAGGCAACAATAGGGCATGGGGTAGGGCATACTGATTTCATGTATATAGAAGATTCAAAGGATGAATTCATGATTTTACAACATAAAAATCATGAATGGATGCTAAACAATCATATGAACAAGAGGAACAATAATAGAAATAAACTGAAAAAAAATTCACTAATTTTGAAACCTAATCCCGCAAAATTACAAAGTAACTTATGATAAAGAAAAACTGACCTCTAGAAAAAAAACCCAAGATGGTTGGAAAGATTACAGAAAGATCTTTCGAACAAGTTATTATTTGTAAGAATCCGACAAACGATGAAAGCGTTATGCTATTTTGAAGTTCAAGAAGGTTTTGGCAATTGTGCCGAATTACCACCTAAATTTCGACAAAGAAAAAATAATATTCAGATGAAAAATCCAAGATGGTTGGAAAGAGGACAGAAATAGTCTTCCAACAAGCTATTATCTGCAAGAATCCGACAAAGGATGAGAGAGTTATGCTTGTTTGAAGTTCAAGTAGATTTTGGCAGCAATAGGGAGGTGTAGAGTTTTTGTTTGGACGAATTTTGTATATTTTCTATGTACGGTTTAAGTGTGTCCGGATTCCTCTTTATATAGGTTGGTTATGAGATTAATTTCCCTACTTTAAAGGTTAGATTAATGTAAGAAAAATATCAGAATAAAATTCTGTAATTATCCTTCCTTAATTTTAAGGATTTTATTTTCCAGGGTAATTATCAACCAATAAAGAATCAATTTAAAAGGAATTAATACCAGAAATAATTATTAGACATTTCTTACCAATTTTGACCATCACATATCCTTTTTATTCAGGGACAAAATGGTATTTTCACCTATACTGGCTTACAGACTTTTAAGACTAAAAATTCGGGGTCTCACAAATAAATTGAGAAAAATATGGAAAAATTCAAGAAAATAGAAAACATTATGAGGACTCTGATGATGTGAAGTTTGGATGATTTTGATGTATTTTGATAGATGTAAAATTTTATGGAAGTTTCTAGTAATTAAGGAAGAATACGAAAGGTATCTAAATTGAGTCTGAGGGTAAATGTGAAACTTCTAGAATAAGTTTGAGGGCCTAGAAATATATATTATAATGCTATTAAGATTTACACGATCATGTTAAGTATTGGACTATGGCTATATGCGTAGATGTGTAGTGAGTGGATCTGGAATCCGGAGCAAGTATAGATCGAACCAAGGAAGAGAATCGGGACTAGAAAACTGTGAGTGGATGGTTTTAAAATACTTCCCATCGTTTTAAATGAATATGGATTAATTCTATGCAACATGTGATATCCATGATTGTTTTGCATACATAAACGCATGATCGATGAGAGATTCCTTGATTCATGGAAAATTCTCGACTTACATGCATTTATTGAAAGTGAAACATGATTTTATGACTACTTCTATGTAAGTATTTTGAATTTGTCTCAGATAACCGTGATATGGGAAAAGTAGCAGTATTGTACTGCTTAGAGGGAATTATAAAAATAATTCTAAGAGTACCTCATATGGCTACAAATTTATATTAGAAGAGTATTGAATTTGGTGTTAGACAAAGCACAACGCTTGAGTTAACTAGAACAAAAATTGAAGTAATAATAAATCAAGAATAGTAAGAGATACTAACCCTGTTAACTACGAGGAAATATTCTAACAATATTACATATGACTGACTGTACTTAAAATAAAGTAGTACCCATATAAGAAACCGAAATCCAAGATAGTAAGAGAAAGAAATGACTAGAGGGTCGACCTAATATAGGAAAACCAAAGAAACCCTATTAATAACTCATTTGAGAACAAATGGAGTCCTATCGATAAATTATCAATTGAGATTTGAGAAGTTAAGACAAAAGGGTTACAAGAGTAAGAATAAATTAAAAAATAATTAAGGAAGGTATATGATAGCTTAAGATGGGTTAAACAGAATTGTCATGAAATGAATAAAAGATATGAGATGGGTTAGTATGTTATACTAACCTTGTAGGATGAGAAAAATAATAGTTATACGATGGGTTAGTTACTGGCATACTAACCTTCGAGGAGCACAAAGGCATGGGTCTATTTTGGGATTAGTTACTCGAGAAAATCAGATTACTGTGTGTTAAAAATATATAAATAGCATCAAATTATTATGTGTTCCTAGATTAGTACATGTTCCTAGATCACTGTGTTTGAATATAGTCTCTAATAATAGAGGGATCAGATATAATACTAACCTACAATAATGGTTGGGTTGTACTAGCCATCTATTATAATGACGACTGAATGTATACTAAGATCTATAAGATCTTTGACTACCTGAGATGCATGTGGAACGGGATGATATTTTTATATTGTCGGATAACATTGCTTGAATGAAACCCTAATGATGGGGTTATGTGTTATGAATGCGTGTGGCATTCCTTTGCCTTGATTATGTTGTGATGTATCGCTATGGCTTGATTTGAATGGTTTGTAGCCATGATTTTGGTTATGTTGTTAGCTAAATTGTGTAACTAAAGTAACATATAGTCTTGTTAAAATTCAAAAGATTTTATAAACAAAATATGCCCACTCACCTGGTTTCCATACCAGTTTTGGATAGGTCTCCTGAGTTTTGAGCAGAAGGATTGGCTTTGCCTTTAATCGTACTCTCTGAGTGTGTATGAATTACAAGGTATGATCAAGGATTCGGGTTTGCTTATGTGGACTAGTTTCATATGACATTTTGTATGTATGTGGTGAAAATTGGGATCCCTCATAGTATTGTGTAATCAATCCAACATTCTAATTCAAAACTCCGTATAGTGTAAATTGAAAAAAAAAATTCTACGCATCAGTTTATTTCAGCATGTTTTCTCAGTCTTGGGATTGGTCTTTGAGGTTTGTCGTGCATTAAAAGATAAATAAAATATAATCAAGTTTCGTTCTCGCCTTGTGTAGTTATTGTATATGAGATCCCGAATTTTGAGTCCTAGAAGTCCAGAAGCCAGTGCGGGTAAAATGACCATTTTGCCCTTGAAGAAAAGGATGCATGATGGCCGAAATTGGTAAGGAATGCCTAGTAATTGATTTTGGTATTAATTTTCTTTAATTTAGTTCTTTATTGGTTGATAATTACCCTAGAAACTAAAATTCCTAAAATTAAGGAAAGATAATTACAGAATTTAATTTGGTTAATTATCTTACTTTAATATAGCATTTAAAGTAGGGAAATTAATCCAATAACCACCCTATATAAAGAAAAATTCAGCCACACTTAAACCTTACACAACAAATATACAAAATTCGTCCAAACAAAAACCTTACACCTCCCTATTGCTGTCGAAATCTGCTTGAACTTCGAACAAGCAGAACTCTCTCATCCTTTGTCAGATTCTTGCAAATAATAGTTTTTTGTAAAGCTATTTTTGTCCATTTTCAAAAAATCTTAAGTTTTTCATCTAAAAGTTAGTTTTTCTACTTGAACTTCAAAATAGCATAACTCTTTCATCATTTGTTGGATTCTTGCAAATAATAGCTTGTTGGAAAGCTCTTTCCATCCTCTTTTCAACCATATTACTTTTTTTTCCGGAGGTTAATTTTTATTTGTCGTAAGTTAGGTCGTAATTCGCCGGGATTAGGTTTCAAAATTGTGTGAATTTACCTTCAATTGATTTCTATTGTTGTTTCTCTTGTTCTTATGATTGTTTAGCATTCATTCTTGTTGTAAGATCTTGAATTCATTCTTTGAATCTTCTCTATACATGAAATCAATATGTCTTACTGTTGCCTTATTTTTTCCTATCTTGATGAAGCCCTAATCCTGTGTGCTGATTAGGATGCCTAGTCCTGTGTGCTGACTAGATGCCTTGTCCTGTGTGCTGGCAAGAAGCCCTAACCCAATGTGTTGGTTAGGATGCCTAGTTTTGTATGCTGGCTAGATGCCTTATCATGTATACTGGTAAGAATCCCTGATCCTGTGTGCTGGTTAGGATGCCTAGTCCTGTGTGCTGGCTGAATGCCTTGTCCTATGTGTTGGCAAGATGAATAGGCTTGCTGCCGAAATCCGTTTGAACTTCAAACAAGCATAACTCTTTCAACCTTTGTCAGATTCTTGCAAATAATAGCATGTTGGATAGCTCTTTCCATTCTCATTCCAAAAATCTTGAATTTTTTTGTCTGGAGGTTAGTTTTTCTTTGTCAAAAGAAATGACGTAATTCAGCGGGATTGCCAAAATCTACTTGAACTCTAAAATAGCATAACTCTTTCATTATTTGTCGGATTCTTGTAAATAATAGCTTGTTGGAAAGATTTTTCCATCCTCTTTTCAACCATATTTTTTTTTTCTGGAGGTTAGTTTTAATTTGTTTTAAGTTAGGTCATAATTTGGCGGGATTATGTTTCAAAATTGTGTGCATCTGCATTCAATTGATTTCTATTGTTGTTCCTCTTGTTCGTATGATTGTTTAGCATCCATTCTTGTTATAAGATTATGAATTCATCCTTTGAATCTTCTCTATACATGAAATCAGTATGCCTTACTCTTGCCCTATTGTTGCCTATCTTGATCAATTGATTAACCTATTGGATTCTGATCTTGTTTCTTTTAATTGTACAAGTTATAAACACCTAATCCTCGTTTATTAACATGAAATTGCAACCCTTACACCTTGTATTCATGAAATCGCAATTTGTCTTGTGTCCTATGCTTAGTGCCAAAATATGTATAATTAATTGGGATAATAACTCAGGTTGAATCTTGTTAAGTTATTAGATATCACATCACACATCCAAGGGGGAGGCACTTGTGGCATCTGATCACTAGTTTCTGATAGGTTTGATGAGTGGAATTGGTAAGAAAATAGGATATTTACTTGGTTATTGAGTATGCATGCTTAGTTTAGTTTCATCTTTACCTTGTAAAGCTATAGGTGGTTCGGAACTACTAAATAAAGGCAAAGAAACAGCTTTGTTATTTGTTGTTGTTGTTGTTTTTGATGTACACCTTTGTTATTATTGTATGCGAATTGATTGTATGGTGTATACATGAATTGCGGATTGAGATATGACTACTTAGGCTATACCGAACCCTTAAGATAGGTTATGTGTGCCTAATTTGAATGTGTTGTGTGTATTGAACATGTTGATTGTCTTCTGACATGATTGAGGATATCTTGTTATGGTATTGTGCTTGTGCTTTCCTGTGTGTGCTTGTACATATTTTTGTGTCAGAATCCTCTTTCGGTGGCCATTCGGGGTAAACGCTAATGATCATCGGGAGAGGGGAGGCTTTTACTAGTATGGGAGTTGTATGGGTGACAATCCCTAGCTTGTGCTCGCTGGATACCTAGTCCTGTGTGCTGGCTAGATGTCTAGTCCTGTGTGCTAGCTAGATGCCTAGTCCTTTGTGCTGGTTAGATGCCTTGTCCTATGTGCTGGCAAGATTTCCTAATCCTGTATGATGGTTAGGATGCCTAGTCCTGTGTGTTGGCTAGATGCCGTGTCTTGTATGCTGGCAAGATGAATCGGCTTGCTGATTAGCTTGTGCGCTAACCTTTTACCCTTTGTGCAGAAAAGCCTTGGACAACACAGGTGGAAGGGGATGGCGTTTCTTTTTCCTACTTCCGAGAGTAACCTGATGTGTTTTCGTGCCTATGTACTTCTGATTTTCTGAAGTGTTTGTAGTCTAACCTCAGCCTTAGTTTCGGTCCTAACCTTTTTTGTTGATTCTTGAATTTCATGATACCCTTAGTTGAGTAGGGATGATCTAATGTTGTTTGGGAGATGTTTGTTTAAGATTTCTATAGATCTTATGATGTTGTGACCCTACTGAGATTCTTGTAATCTCATCCTATTGTTTTCACCATTTTTCAGGCTTAGGTACATTTGTTGTTAGTGGTCCAAGTATGTGAGAATCAAGGCTGCACGGAGGGGAGATATTGCATCACTTTTGCATACTTGTCTCCTTGGTTGCTTACGCATATAACATGATTATTGATTGAAATATTTTCTGATTTTTCAAGATTACTCCTTTGTTTGTTATTTCCGAATTATGTTGGAGGTTCACTTGCTGGTTATTTGGATCCCTATAGGACTTGTGTGTTATGGATTCATTGATTAAATTTAAAGACTTCCGTTGATGTTTTATTCACTCCGTATGATATTAGAATATTTGTTCAATATCATGCTCCAAACTTTAAAATCTTAAAGGAATTAACATGCTAAAATCGACCACTAGATGGATAAGCCTTGTGGGATTTAGATAGGTCCTGGTTTGGGCTTGTTTGGGTTTCACGGCGGTAAGGGTCCTAACAGGAGCAATTAATAATAGGTTAGGATTTGGGGTCCTTGTGACGACCCCAATTCCTAACTATTACTATTTGCTCCGATTAAGGTATCACCGTCGTGAAACCCAAATAAGCCCAAATGACACCTAGGACCTATCTGAATCTCACCAGGCTTACCATTAACTTTCGACTTTTAGCATATTTATTTTAATGTTTAACAACAATTGGAGCATGATATTAGACAAGTATTCTGGTAACATACGGAGTGAATAAAATATCAGCGAAAGTCTTTAGATTAAATCATTGGGTTCATAACACACAAGTCCCATAGGGATCCAAATAACCAGCAAGAAATCCTCCAACATATTTTGGAAATAGCAAGCAAAGGAGGGTTCTTAAAATAAACCAGAAAGTAGCTCAATCATTCATGTTATATGTGCAAGTAAACAAGTATGCAAATGTGATGCGATATCACCCCGCCATGCAGCCTTGATCTCACACACTGGTACCACGGACAGTGGATCTAAGCCTGAAAAATGGTAAAAACAATGGTATGAGATTATAAAATTCTCAGTAGGGTCACAGCATCATAAGCTCTGCAGAAACCCTAAACACAAATCTCCCAATTCACATTAGATCATTCCTATACAACGAAAAGGGATCACGTAATTCAAGAACCAATCAAAAAGGTTTAGGGCCGATTCTATGGTTAAGGGAGGACTACAATCACTTCCGAAAAATCAGAAGTACACAGACAGGTAGAACTCATCAGATTGCTCTCGGCAATGAAGAAGAAAGGCCATCCCCTTTCACCTGTATTGTCCAAGGCTTACTGCACAAAGGGTGAACGGTTAACACACACACTAAACAGTAAGCCTATTCATCTTGCCACACAAGGACAGGTCGTCTTGCCACACAAGGACAGGTCGTCTTGCCACACAAGGACAAGTCTTTCCAAGCCACACACGGACTTGGGCATCCCTAACCACACAAGGATAAGGGTTTCCTGCCACACAAGGACAGGGTTCCGGCCACACAAGGACTAGACATCCAGCGCGCGCATGCTGTTGTTTGCCACCCATACAACTCCCATACCAGTAAGAACCTCTCCTCTCCCTAGGAGCATCAGCGCTTACCCTGAATGGCCATCGAAAAAGGATCCTGACACACAAACACGTACAAGCACACATAGGCAAGTACAAAACATAATACCACAACAGAGTATCCTCAATCATGTCAGAACACAATCAACATATTCAATTCACATAACATATGCAACTCAGGCATTCAATACCTAACTCAGGGGTTCGATATAGCCTATGAGATCTATATCTCAATCCGAAATTCATACTCTCATCCTATAATCAAATCACAAGCAATACAATACGGGCAAGTACCAAAAAATCAAGAAAATAACAGGGGTCTCTAGAGAAACCGATGAGGCGTAGATCCTACCTCTCTTGTCTCTGAACAAGAAGCTACTCCTTTTCCTTTATTAGGTAATTCCGAATCACCTATATTATCACCAGGCAAAGATGAAAACAAACTAAGCATGTCAATTCAATAATCAATTGAATACCCTATTTCCTTACAAATTCCACTCACCAAACCTATCAGAAACCAGTGATCATATCCTGCAGGTGCCTCCCCCTTGGATGTGTGATATGATAGCCAGGAACTTAACAAGATTCAACCTGAATTACCATTCCAATTAACTATGAAAATTTCGTCGCTAAGAGTAGGGCATAGAACAATTTTGACTTCAAGAATAGAGAAGTTTAAAAGAAGTAAATTCATGATCATACAGCATGAATAGATGCTAAAAAATCATAAAAACAAGCAAAACGACAACAGAAATCAATCGAAGACAAAAACTGTAGAAATCTACAAACCTAATTCAGTCGCCGATTTTTGACTTAACCTTAGACAACGAAATATTAACGTCCAAAAAACAAAAAATTTATGGTTGGAAAGAGGATGAAAAGATCTTTCCAACAAGCAATTATTTTTAGAAATACAACAAACAATGAAAGAGTTATGCTATTTTTAAGTTCAAGAAGATTTTGGCAGTTCCACCGAAAACCTAATTCCGCCGTCGATTTTCAACTTATCTTTTGACAAAGAGACATGAAAATCAAAACTAAAATATATTTTTGGAAAGAGGATGAAGAGAGCTTTCCAACAAGCTATTATTTGCCAGAATCCGACAAACGATGAGAGAGTTATGCTATTCTGAAATTCAAGAAGATTTGGCAGTGCCACCGAATTTCAACTTAACCTTATAGAAATAAATACTAATCTCCCGATAAAAAATAAAATATTATTCAAAAGAAGATGAAGAGAGCTTTCAAACAAGCTATTATTTATAGGGATCCGACAAACGATGAGAGAGTTGTGTTGGTTTAAAGTTTCAGCGAATTTTGGCAGCTATAGGGAGGTGTAAGTGTTTTAGGCTATACAAGTTTTGTGTGTTTTCTATGAGTGATTTTGTGGGGTTGGCTTCCTATTTATAATGGATGGGTATGGAATTAAGATTACTACTTTAAAGGCTTTATTAAAGTAAGATAATTACCAGATAATTAAATTCTTTAATTATCTTCCCCTATTTTTAGAGATTTTAATTTCTAAGGCAATTATCTAGCTATAAAGACTTAAATTAAAGGGAATTAAAACCAGAATTAACTATCATACAACTCTTACCAATTTTGGCCATCACACATCCATTCCTTCAGGAGCAAAATCATCTTTTCACCTGCATTGGCTTTTGGACTTCTAGGATTCAAAATTCGGTGTCTCACTGTCCTTACATTGTATATTCTTAGAATGGCTAGTTAAGCTTGTACAGTAGCTATACAGCGGTTGCCATGTCTTGGAGGATTCCGGAGAGTTACACTTATAATTCTTAGCGAGCCTGGATGGGAGTGGTGGAGGCATGGTTATTTTTGGTCGTGGGAGCACCTTGATCTCAGCCTCAGGCCTTTCTTTGCCTTGTGTGGTAGAGTGATGAGTCTTTTATATCACCCCGAGGTCATATTTTTCTTATGACCGAATTTTGATTCTTAGAAGTCCAGAAGCTAGTGTAGGTGAAATGACCATTTTTTCCTTGAATAAATGGATTTGTGATGGCCGAAAATGGTATGGAATGTCTAGTAATCATTTTTGGTTTCATTACTCTTTGATTTGTTTCCTTATTGGTTCAATATTACCTTAGGAAATAAAATTCCTAAAATTAAGGAAGGATAATTCCAGAATTTAATTATGATAATTATCTTATCTTATCTAGCCTTTAAAGTAGGGAAATTAATCTCATAAACACCATATATAAAGAGTAGCCAGCCACACTTACCCACACACATTAAAAACACACAATTTTTGTCAAACATCAAACCCTACACCCTATTGCTTCCGAAATTTCTCTTGATCTTTAAACTAGCATAACTCTCTCATCCTTTCTCAGAATTCTGCAAATAATATCTTGTTGGAAAGATCTTTCCATCCTATATCAAGATATCTCTGTTTTATCTTCAGAAATTTAGTTTTTATCTATCGAAATTCAAGTCATAATTCGTCAATTTTGGTACCAAAATTGTGTGATTCTTCCTTCAATCAATTTCTGTTGTTGTTTCTTTTGTCCGAATGAAATTTTGGCATCCATTCATGTTGTAAAACCATGAATTCATCCTTTGAATCTTCCCTATATATGAAATCGGCATGTCCCTACACTTTGCCCTATTGTTGTTGATTTTGATCAATTGATAAACCTGTTGGTTTCTGATCTTGTCTCTTTTTTTATTATATGTGTTATTAACACATAATCCTTATTTGTTAACATGAAATCACAACCCCTAAGGCTTGTATACATGAAATCGCAGTTTTCTCTACTGTCATATTCTTAGTGCCGAAAACTTGTATGATGATTGTGATGGTAATTCAGGTTGATTTTTGTTAAGTTCTTTGCTATCACATCACACATACAAGGGGGAAGGCACCTGCAGCATCTAATCACTGGTTTCTGATAGGTTTGGTGAGTGGAATTGGTAAGAAAATAGGGTATTTACTTAATTATTGAGTATGCATCCTTAGTTTGGTTTTGTCTTTGCCTTATGATGTTATAGGTGGTTCGGATCCTTTGAATAAAGGCAAAGGAATAGCTTCTTGTTCAGAGATAAGAGATGTAGGATCTATGCCTCATCGGTTTCTCTAGAGATCCTTATTGTTGGTTGTTATTTTCGATACATGTCCTTATGATATTGTATGCGCATATGTGAGATAGTGTATGAATGAGTTGCAGATTGATTTGAGGCTTACTTAGGCTATATCGAACTCTTGAGATAGGTTATGAGTGCCTAATTTTCATGTATTGTGTGCATTGAACATGCTGATTGTGTTCTGACATGATTGAGGATACCCTATTGTGGTATTGTTCCTTGTACTTACTTATGTGTGCTTGTATACATTTGTGTGTCAAGATATTTTTTTGGTGGCCATTTGGGGTAAGCACTGATGCTCCTTGGGAGAGAAGAGGATCCTACTGGGATGAGAGTTGTAAAGGTGGCAATCCCCAACAAGAGCTCGTTGGATGCCTAGTCCTTGTGTGGCTAGACGCCTTGTTCTTGTGTGGTAAGATGCCCTTATTCTTGTGTGGTTTTGATGCCCATATCCTTATGTGTTTGGATGCCTAGTCCTTGTGTGGCTAGACGTCTTGTTCTTGTGTGGCAAGATGCCCTTATTCTTGTGTGGTTTTGATGCCCATATCCTTATGTGTTTGGATGCACTTGTCCTTCTGTGGCTTGGATGTCTTTTCCTTGTGTGGCAAGATGAATAGGCTTGCTGATTAGCTTGTGTGCTAACCTTTTATCCTTTGTGCAGCGAAGCCTTGGACAACACAGGTGGAAGGGGATGACCTTTTCCTGTTGCCGAGATGATTGATGATTTTTTCCTGCCTGTGTACTTCTGATTTTTGAAAATGTCAGTAGTCCACCCTCAATCTTAGTTTCAGCCCTACACATTTGAATTGTTTGAATGGAGTGCATGATATCCCTTATATGTATAGAGATGATCTGATATTGTTTAGGAGTAGTTTGTTTAAGATTTATGTAGTACTTATGATGTTGTTACCCTATTGAGATTCTTGTATTCTCATCCCATTATTTTTACCATTTTTCAGGCTTAGCTACATTCGTTGTTCGTGATATCAGAGTGTGAGATCAAGGCTGTGTGGCAGGGAGATATCTCATCACAATTGCATACCTATTCCTTAATTTCTTGCGCATATAACATGAACTATGATTGGACTATTTTCTTTCTTTTCAAGTTCCTCCTTTGCTTGTTGTTTCCGAATTATGTTGGAGGTTTACTTGAGGGATATTTGGATCCCTGTGGGACTTGTATGTTGTGGATTCATTGATTAAATTTAAAGACTTCCGCTGATGTTCTTATTCACTCCATATGATATCAGAATACTTGACCAAGATTATGCTGCAACCGTTATAAGTATAAAGAATAAATATGTTAAAATCGGTTCTAAGAGGAAAATCCTTGTGAGATTCAGATAGGTCTTATGTTGGGTTTATTTGGATTTTACGGCGGTAAGGGTCTCACTTAGGAGCAATTTTGGGAATATGAATGTGGGTCCTTACATTTCTTCTCCAAATGTCACCTTTGGTAGAATGTTTGTAGTTGTTAGATTAGGGACTTGCTCATCATAACTTCTTGTTCAAAGACAAAAGAGGTAGGATCTAAGCCTCATTAGTTTCTCCTGAGATCCTTGTTTTTTGCTTGCTAATTTCAGCGCCTTTATATGTAATGTTGTATGCACATATGTTGTAGTAGGAATGCTTGAATTGCGGACCAAGATACGATCCTCTAGGCTATACCAAATCCCTTAAGATAGGATATGAGTGCCTAGTTTGCATGTGTGGTCTGTAGTGAACATGTTGATTGTGTTTTGACATGATTAAGGATACCCTGTTGTGGTATTGTGTTTTGTACTTGCTTGTGTGTGCTGGTACGTATTGTGTGTCAGGATCCTTTTCCGGTGGCCATTCGGGGTAAGCGCTGATGCTCCTTGTGAGAGGAGAGGTTCTTACTGGTATGAGAGTCGTATAGGTGGCAATCCCCAGTATGAGCTCGCTAGATGTCTGGTCCTTGTGTAGCCAGAAGCCCTGTCCTTGTGTAGTAGGAAGCCTTTGTCCTTGTGTGGCTTGGGATAACTTGTCCTTGTGTGGAAAAATGAATAAGCTTACTGAATAGCTTGTGTGTTAACCATTTACCTTTTATGCAGTAAGCCTTGGACAACACAGGTTGAAGGGGATGGCCTTTGTTCTTCATTGTCGAGAGCAATTTGATGAGTTCTACCTGCCTGTGTACTTCTGAGTTTTCGGAAGTATTTGTAGCCCCCTCAGCCTTAGATTTGGCCCTACCCTTTTTAACTGAATTCTTGAGTTGCGTGATCCCCTTTAGTTGCTAGGAATGATCTGATGTTGTTTGGGAGATTTGTGTTTATGGTTTCTGCAGATCTTATGATGTTGTGACCCTACTGAGATTATTGTAGTCTCATTCTGTTGTTTCCACCATTTTTTCCAGACTTAGGTACATTCACTGTTCGTGGTACCAGTGTGTGAGATCAAGGCTGCACGGCGGGGTGATATTGCATCACCTTTGCATTCTTATTTTGTTGGTTGCTTGCGCATACAATATGATCATAAATTGGACTACTTTTCTTGTTTTTCAAGATCCCTCTTTTGCTTGTTATATTTTGGAACATGTTGAAGAATTTCTTGCTGGTTATTTGGATCCTTATGGGACTTGCGTGTTTTGATTCCAATAATTAAATTTAAAGACTTCCGCTGATGTTTTATTCACTCCGTATGATGCCAGAATGATTATCCAATATCATACTCTATTTGTTATTAAAAATTTAATGGGTAAGCCTGGTGGGATTCAGATAGGTTCTAGGTGTCTTTGGGCTTGTTTGGATTTCACGGAGATAATGGCCTTAATCGGAGCAAATTTTAATAAGTAGGAATTGGGTTCATTACATGTTAGGTTTGAATGTAGCAACTGATCTCACTTAACTCTCTAGCAGGTTTTAATTTATTTTATTAATTTATCAAAAGTATTTTATCGCTAGTAATGTTGGATGACACATTAGTGACTAGAACAACCAATTTTGACTGATTTCTCATGTGATATTTTTAGGGATTCATACGAATCGGATCATTAACTGGTTCTAGTTGAATCGGATTGAAATAGCCGATTTAGCCTGATTTTGATAATTCCAGATTATATGAATGTGAGAAACTCTGGGTTGGAGTCCTAACATACCAAATATTAATAAATATTTATAATTTTATATTTATTTTAAAATTATATTAAAAGTTTAATATTGATTCGTAGAATTCAAAGTATACAATAATTGATACATAAAAAAAAGAATATTAAGATAGATAAATATTATACCTGAATTATATAATAACATATTAATTACAAATAACCTATAACTTAAGAATTCTTAAAAAAAAATCATATTCCTGGAATAACATTTAATGTGTAATAATAAACATATATATCTTCATGATATATGATTTTTCTTAATATTGATATAAGAAACTTTTTTTCCAACTTTGATTGTACGTTTTTAAGTTAAATGATTATTGATTTTTCAATCTTTGTATTAAATTTTTTTGTATAATTTATTTTTTATTATACTATTTTATTCTATAATTTTTACTATCTATCGGTAAATAATAATTAAGAAAAACTCTAGTTAACTTATTTGTATTGTAGAATATAAAATAAGAAAAATTAGGGAGAAACTCAATATTAATAAAATAACCTTTTAAAAGAGAAAAACAATAAAAATGTAAGAATTTGAGAAGTGAAGAACAAGAGATAACGAGAAGAACAAGAAATAACATTAATAAGCAATACGGGAAATGAAATATTTTTAGTACTCAAGTAAGTATACAAAACAAAGAATATTAGTTCTAATTTGTAAATAACATGATAGAGTAGATGAAGAATAGTATAGTTACAATTGAATATATAATTGAATAGACATAATAAAATTTTTATTTTTTTAATCTGTAAACCTTTTATATTCACAACAATAATTTGTAATTTATTTTTATTTTAAGAAAAAATGAAATTTACCATTAAATAAGAAATAAATAAATTTTAATCTGAAATTTTATTTGGTTTGAACTTAATTTTTATTTTTTACTGTCTTAGTTTACGAGATTAAAACTAAAAATTACGGAATTTTTTTGTTATTTATTTTTTTAAAATAAATATATTTAACTCTCGCTTTGGAACTTCCAAATTGAATTTAATATTGCAAAAATTTTGGAGTGAAAAACATAAATTCCTCCTGGCCTTGACAAGAAGGTTGCGTGTGGTAGTTTGTTACGACTACGGGCCGGGTCCGATTTTTTTATGACCCACCAGATAACGCT
The DNA here is from genome assembly GCA_019739055.1 of Passiflora organensis. Taxonomy (NCBI): domain Eukaryota; kingdom Viridiplantae; phylum Streptophyta; class Magnoliopsida; order Malpighiales; family Passifloraceae; genus Passiflora; species Passiflora organensis. The sequence continues at coordinate 92,671 of JAEPBF010000031.1, forward strand.
TTCAGCCATTTGTAAGCAGTCCTGATTTAATTGCTTACAAGTCCAACCTGTTTGAAATACGGATCGGACCAATAAGCTATATAACTGCCCTAGCCCAGATAAACACATCAAGAATGTACTAAGGATTAAGGCTTGATAAAAACCTAGAAAAACCCTCATTCGCGCTCGTTGGCATCCACCCACGACGTCGACGGCCAGCCGGCTCTGCCTGTAGCAGCTCTGTGAAACACGCACCAGCATCGTAAATTACCAGAGCGAGCAAGCTTTTCACCTCCCCAGGTAGCTATAGACTAATCATGGGACTAGTTTGCGGTATAGTTGTTTGTTTTTTTTTTTTGTTTGTATTTTGGTTCTCTTCTTTTGGTTTTCTTTTTGGCATGTTTGGTTTCAAGGCATAAAGAGTTTACAGAAAATGAAATTCGGCCTCTTAAATTTATTTCGGATAGCGTTGTTAGCCTTGAGTTTTAGTAACTAAACTCTTAAAAAAAGAGAAATTCACGAAAAACTGTTTAGTGATTTTATCTTGAGACTTTGATGAGAACTGCATCTTCAGGAGTTTGATTTTTCTTTGCTTGTTTATTGAACATTTATGTAGTTATATGGATGTTACGGTAAGTGAGTTAGTGAAAGTAAGAATTTGTTGGTTGAAAAGTGAGCTAATTTGTGGAAAAGCTGACTTGGTGTTCAGGTTGTCGTGGGATCTTGTATGAGATATGTAGCTCTTTATCATTTTATAAGCTTGAATTATAGCTTTAGAGACATGTTTTCATAACCCCCTGCCTTTACCTCTTACATTGGACATTTATCTTTGATTCCATAGCTCATGTTATGTTTCTTGGGTTTGTGCTGCATTCTTAATTTATGACATAGTCCTTAAAACCCACAAAACACGAATAAGTTAAACATTATGGCATCTTCAATGCTATGTAATGTGGGATTTGATTTCTATGCGAGCTTTGCTATGATGGGCAATGTTCTTTGCAGACAAGAAATAGTGGCGATATGGAGGTTAGAATTATGCTTCATGGTTTGTTTCTGTGTGCTTTGTCATCATCTATCCTTTATGTCCTGTTCTGATGATCCCTTCTCCCTTGGGTGGTGACATGTTTATATCTGATTTCAAACTGGTTAAGTTTGATATTCTCATGGCTGTATTGTTTCAAATTTGATGGATTTATAAAGCGCTTAGAGAATGGACGGTGATCTAAACCCTAAGTAGGGCATGACTCCTTATTGATTATTCTCAAATCTCTTGTGCTATTTGATATTTTGGGCATCTGGCATGTGCTGATTTGTTATTTTGTTTGATTTTTTGACATTTTGTGGAATTTACATTCTATTTATTGTTTGCTTGATTTTCAATCTTTTAGCATTCTAGAGAACTATTTCTGAGTCACCTGGATGTAAAGTTCTAGGTTTCATTTAAAAATTCAAGTTTGATATGAACTGAGACATTTTATTGGCAGGTGCATTCATGGCCATAAACAATGAAGACAAGTACTTCTCTGATGAGGATCTAAATAAAGATGATGAAGCAGGCTATCACAATGACAAAACCTCGGAATCCGAGCCTGAATCTGATGAGGAACTCATCAAGTTGACTGAGCCCTCAAAGAATGCCATATATAACAAAGAGGGTCTGAATGATAAACTTCAAGATATTAGCTGGCCAGAGAATATTGGTTGGATACATAGGCTATCCATTGACATTGATCAAGAGCAAAAGGTGGATGTGAATGATGATCTTAACCGAGAACTTTCTTTCTACACACAGGCTCTGGAGGGGGCAAGAAGGGCCTATGGGGAGCTTGAATCTAGGGGGCTTCCTTTTCTAAGGCCTTCTGATTACTATGCAGAAATGGTAAAGTCTGATACTCACATGGAGAAAGTGAAGAGTCGGCTTTTGGCTGAGAGGAAAAATATTGAGGAGGCTGAGGAGAGAAAGAAAGCTAGAGAAGCGAAGAGGATAGCCAAAGCGGTTCAAGCCCAGAAACTGAAAGAAAGATCTACTCAGAAAAAAACAGAGATAGAGGCTGTTAAGAAATTCAGGAAGCAGAGGCAACAAAGTGGGTTCAGTGAGATGGATTTGCCCTTTGAGGAGGGGAAAGGATTTGAACGGTCAAGCAAGAAGAGGCCTGTCGCAGCACCTGGAGATCGGACTGGAGGGAAGGGAAGACAGCCGCAAAAGGGTGGGAAGAAAAGGCTGAATAAAAGGAAAATGAAAGATTCCAAATTCGGAGGTGGAGGGAGGAAAGGTCTGAAGAGGCAGAACACAGCCGATTCGACTAATGATTTGAGAGGGTTTAACAAAGGAGATGCCCGTGGAAATAAGAGAGCCAAGTTGAAATGACCTTTGTCCTTTCTATCTAGTTTCACTAATTCTTGAAATGCGATAGATATACTAAAATTGCAGCTTATGGTAGTGTTATTTGACAGACATATTTTCTTGGCATGTGTTGAGATTCGTTTTTGCTTTATAATTGATGTAAACAAAAACTTTGAGAGCCCTTTGGGCTGTTTATGTCTGGTCAGGAAGATGACAATTATTATAACACTGTTTTTTTTTTTTTTTTTGGAGAAACACTAATTTTTGCTATGTTTTGAATGAGAAGAACAAGGTTGGGGTGCTTGGGGTTATATAACATGAGATTTATTTAGTAAGTGATCTAGTTTGGTGTTAAACACATGCATCTTTCTTGTTTGCTCACCTGACCACAGCCTTTCTTGCCATTGATAGCTCGATGTTGAGGAGCTGAGGTACAAGTCCATCCACTATATCAATGACCACTATCCACATCTTCATCTTTGCATTCTTCCTTGTTATGTCCCTTTCAAACACCAATCTGGGAGTAGCAGCTAGGCACCTTCTGCCGTTGCCAACTTGAGTACCAAATGTGCCAAGCCTTCAATACCATCTTTGCGGAGCATAGCAACTTTGCCGCAACCCACCTTGCCAACAACGCAACCATCTCTTCTGAAACCCACATTGCCTCCACTCCCTAAGTTGCCCTCCCTCCCGCCGCCCATCCTACACAGAAAAACAAAAATAGAGAAGATCTTGTATTTTAATATATTGTGTGATGAATTTTTTATAATATTATATATCTTTTGGGTCATATAAATAAAAATTTAACTAATGGATCATAACGGAGCCGAGGTTGCTCGTTGGGAAGTTGAGCTTGCATCCTTACTACTATACCTTCTATCCCACTCCTCTTCCACCACCACCTAGAAACTAGTTCTGTTTTTGTCACCTAATAATGTAAAAACAGTTTGGGTTGTCCTCCAAGATCCAAGTTTCAAATTTCTTTCAACATCTCTATTAAATATACGTGTATTTTTTAATTGTTTTCCCATCATGTAAATTTTCTAATTTAATTTCCATTCCTATCCAATTTTAATAATATATTTCTTATTTCTTCTCATCTCTTAATCATAATAATTGTCCCCTTCCAAGTAAATTTACATTAAAACAATCACTGAGAGAAACACTTTTTTTTTTTTAAAAGAGAAATAAGAGTTATTGTGACACTGTTTTTTACTCTCTCGTCTATCCTAGAAAAAATTTGTCTAGTACCGGTCAAAGAAACCCGTGTGCTATGGATCCAGTAGAAATAGAGCACGTGGATATGTATTGGAGTGGCAGGTTGTTTAGCAAGCGCAAGCCTCACCCCCCCCCCCCCCCCCCCCTCTCCAGGCAGCCTTTCCTACTTTTCCCTGTCATTTTCCTTTCTAGGAGCTGTAAGAGACAGAATCCAGAGAAGCGAGAGGAGGAGAAGACAAGACATAAATCTGCCAATCCCAAACCCTATGTCTCGGTCTTCGCTGATTCACCGCTTAACTCCATTTTTTGCTGATCGTATTCGCCACAACCACCGCCTTCTCAGCTCCTCTTTTTCTTCTTATTATTCTTCTGCTCTGCCTGACCGTTCTCCTTCCCATTCGCCTTCCCCTGAAGATGCCATTCACATAACTGATAATTGCGTCCGGGTATTTCTTTTTCGTTCGGGTTTTGTTGGGTTGCTTCTGTTCATCTCTTATTCTTTTGATTTTTGAAAAACCTAATAAGGAAAACCTTTGAAATTTAGATTCTTTCGTCTTTTTTGCTCAGTGTTTAATCTGTTCAAGCATCCAATTCGTTCTTTTCTTGGCTACAACCAAGGCGAAAGTGTTCGTCTTTTTTAATTTGGTGAGTGCCCGAGTCTAAACCTTGCCGCTCATACTTATAATATAAAGTTTGCGTCTTGTGCAGAGGATGAAAGAACTGCAAGCCAGTGAAGGATCCGCGGATGGGAAATTGCTTCGTTTGGGTGTGGAAACTGGCGGATGTTCTGGTTTACAGTATATATTCAATTTAGACGATAAAATTAACGCAGACGACAGGTTTGGTTTTTTTTGTTTCCTTATCCTCAGTTCTGTTTTCCTATTTATTCATTGTTGCCTTATGGTTGTGCCTTCTAATAAAGGAATGGATCAAATGTCTTGTATTATTTTTTCTGTAATGGCAGGATTTTTGGGAGGGAAGGGGTCAAATTGGTTGTTGATGACATTTCATACGATTTCGTGAAAGGAGCAACTGTTGATTATACTGAGGAGCTAATCCGTTCTGCTTTTCAAGTGAGTCGAATTGTCTGTGAATTTTATTAGTGAGCTATGCAAAAGAGGCAACCTCTCTTTTTTAGGCTTCTGAACCCGCATGCATCTCAAAAATACTGAACTGAACATTTATATTTAGCACATATGATGCACAAGAATTCATATTATTAGACTTGCCTTTGATGAAAATACAGCTTGTAGGGTTCTTGTTCTTGCCGAATCACAACACAACTATTTATTATTTATTTTTCATTTCATTTGTTGAAATAGTATTTGGAAGGATACTCCTTGAATTTAAAGAAAAATACATATCATATGGTATGCCGGTATTATTGTTGTTTTGAATTTATGATTGGAGTGAGGTCTGAAGACTCGAAGTTGGCCATCAGTGCTGCTCTCAAATGGTATAAACATCTTTTCAACGAATCACTTGCTATAGGTGAAGTCCCAGGAATGAGGATCAGTTGCTATAGCATATTCTAATATTCATTGATTAATATTTCTATCGTTTTTACTTTGGCAAGAACTAAATTATGGTTTGTGTGTAGGTGACTACAAATCCAAGTGCAGTGGGGGGGTGCAGTTGTAAAAGTTCTTTTATGCTGAAACAGTAGTACTTCCAAGCATCATATTTCAATGCATTTCGAGCATGACTTCCAGGTTACCCTATCTTTTGTCTTTTGTTATCGTAATGTTTGATACATATACTTTTAGCTTGACTTTTGTCCCAGTAGCTATCCATTGAGTATAAGAATAATGGAAAGAGAGCTGTTGAGGTATTGTGTCATAGAATAATCACAAACCAAACTTGGTGGAGAATAGATCAGAAGCAAATCGCACTACAGATGCAACTGCAGCGATCAAACAAAATCACATGTTATTTGCAAAACAAAACTTTACACTCCAAATATTTACCCGCAAGGCAAGGCTCCAAAAATGGCAAGGAAGCAAGGGTCAGCCCACAAATCTTCGGATTGCCTCTGCCCCAAAACCGGAATATCTTCACAACGTTTCTACAATAGAGTAGAACAAATAAGGCTCAGTGCTCAGTTGAGGATAAGGCAGAAACAAAATTAGAGCAGCTTGCATATATAATAACTTTAGGTTTCCAATTGCCATTTTCAACGGGCGTGAAAACAATTGATGTGTTTGCGGCACTCTTCAACATAATTAGGCAGAACTGGTTGGTTCTGAAGCAGCGGATCAAATTTGTATCCATTTGATAGATTAGCAATTCAAGAAAAAGATGACAATCCTCAAAATAGCAAATATGAATGAATGGTCAAAACGAAATCTTCAAAAGCTGAACGATATAGAATTCGGATATTATTAGGAAAGACAACAAAAACCATTATATCAACATTTTGCAGATCCTTCTGTTCCACAACCCATACACAAATCTCAAACTGCACAACAAATAACGAAGGACCAGTTCTACTCTGAAAAAAAAAAATCACTAGCAATAAATACATTGCAAGTGCAAAGCCAGATTACCAACGACACACAATAGAAGCATAACACAAAAAGGAACTAGATTCTTCTAAAATGTTAAGTTTTTCTCAATTGTCATGCGTGTTGCCAGAACTAAACATTTGTCAGATACGGCATGAGTCGAATCCAAGAATTTCCACCGAGCATTATAGTTTGCAAATTGCTTACTACAAGATCGTGGGGAATGTGCGATTATGGTTTTCTAATTTGACTGGATATAAAAGATCATTTTCTTTATGTGAAAGTGAAATAACATGTATCATCAGTAGAGGCTTGTAAGTGTATAATTCTCTAAAATGCTAGTTGATATTTACTGTTTTGTATCTATCTGAAATAGACTTCTTTTAGACTTGTTGACTGATATTGCGAATTTTTCTTAAAAAAACAAAGCAATGAAAAAGCATGAATAACGATAAACATGGACAAGAGTAAAATGCAAGTGAATAGGTTCAATGGAAGTACCCCAACATTGTTGTGTTCCTATAGCTTGCGAACTCCATAATCCACAGCCTAATATCACCCAATGATCAATAATAAGAAACCAGAAATAAAAGAAAGGAACAACAGCAAAACAAATAGGAAACCCATAAAAACGATGCCAGAAAGAGGTCGAAGAACTAAGGAGAAAGTACTCTTTCAACGGAGAAGGCGCCAGCTATGACGAAGGTGACGAAGATTGAGTTCCGGCGCATAATGAGTTTGTAGAGAGCCTCGAAGGGGCCTCCCTGCCTTCTGCTGTGAGCGGAGTGCTCCATTGGAGCAATTGGTTTCTTCGATTAGGGTTTGCAATTTGGAAGGCATGGAAGCCAAACCAATCAAATATTTTTTATTTATTAAAAATAATTATTAGAAAATATAAAAAATACTGTTGCTGAGATCCAGCCAGGCTCAGGAGTCGGGATACTATTGTAATTGCGAATTTGGGCTAACATTCTCTCTTCTCAATGTTGGGCCAGAAACCCAACACATCCATTAGAAAACAAAGCCCGGCGCTGCAGAAGCCATACACTGATCGGAAGAAAAAAATTTCCAAAGCGGTTGGCGTGGCTTACAATTGACTGGAAGAACAGAAGCAAAATAGTGAGATCAAGAGAGCAATGGCAGCACCAGACCACCTCTTCATTCTCAGGAACAACTTCTACTTGGGAGCCTATCAGGCCGCCATTAACAGCAGTGACATCCCCAATCTTCCCGCTGAAGACGCCGTCGAGCGTGACTCAATCGTCTACCGTTCTTACATTGCCTTAGGTAGTTACCAGGTACCGGCTCTCTCTCTCTGGAGATCCCTATGTGCCTCTCTCTTTTCTCTAAGGTTCACTAATAAAATTGAATTTTTCCTCTTACAGTTGGTCGTCAGCGAGATAGATGACTCGGCTGCCACTCCACTCCAGGCTGTTAAATTACTGGCCTTGTATCTCTCCAGTCCCGGAAGCAAGGTACATCCTAATCCCTGGTTTATAAGGATTTTAGTACTATTCTTGAGTACGAGATCTGCTGTTTTCTCTATTTTTGTTTTTTATTTTAAAAAACCGGATCCGGTTCTGATTGGAAATAGGAATCGGTTATTTCAAGCTTGAAAGATTGGTTGGCGGATTCAGCAATTGCGAACAATTCCATCTTGAGGTTGATTGCGGGAATCATATTTATGCATGAAGAGGACTACAATGAGGCTCTCAAACACACCAATGCTGGAGGCAACATGGAACTGTCAGTTCTTTTTCCATCTGTTTCATTAAGTTTAGTATTCTCATTACGGTTTTCCTGATTTGAAGAGACCTATGGTCATTGAGTAGTACTATAACAAATATCAGTAACCTTTTTCTGCTGGCCTAAACTTTTCAATAAACAGACTTAGACCGGATATTCACATCGTGGAATACATTATTAGAAAATGAGGTTCGTCTTGTACATATAAATGTATGTGGGCTTGTAGAGTCAAGTATGTATTTTTTGGGCCTGAAACGTAGAGTGTCATGGCTTGAGCTGTTCTGGTGAGAGGATACAAGGTCTGGAAGGAGCCGATCCCACCTTGGAAGAGAATAGGGTAGTTTGTGGAATCATGTGTAATTAAAATGTATGTTTTAGGCTGTGAGTATGATAGCCCAATTCATTGTTACATTTCTGATTTCACATGCACATTTTTTTTATATGAGCCCATGACACACATTGATAACAAACAGATTCCTGCAGATCAATGTGGCTGACCCCGGAAATTATTTGAGAGGGCTACTTTCTAAAATTGTGTCAAAGCACGCTCTTGTAGGGTATAATGAATAGATTCTATACCATACATAGCAAGAGGACTACCCTGTAGCTTAGGAGATTGTATGTTTTTCACTTCGTCCATACTCTTTAGTCGGAAATTGTGCAGACTACCTAGACTTTGGCAATTATTATTTTGCAATTGTGTTCTTGATATCATTAGTGACATTGAATGTCTTGGGTTTCAAAATTATTCATGTTGTAGATTAGTTTCGCCAAAGTGTTTTTAATCTTTTTGGGGTGCGCACAGTGTATAGGCTAAATAATCATTATGGCTGGAATTTAGAACCTCACTTTGCTGCAACAATTGCATTTAAGTACAGCCCTGACTTTTGTTAGTTATGCTATTGTAGGCATGCATTGAATGTCCAAATATTCCTTAAGATGTACCGGTCAGATCATGCAGAGAGACAGTTGAGGATCATGCAACAGATGGACGAGGATCACACCCTAGCTCAACTTTCTACTGCATGGCTAAATCTCGCTGTTGTAAGTTCATGGACTCTATTTTTCCTTACAACTTTGCGTGAAAATTTCTTATTGTAATCTCATGTTGCGGTTTAAATCAGGGTGGTTCGAAGATACAGGAAGCATATCTTATCTTCCAAGATTTCTCTGAGAAGTATCCAATGACAGGATTGATCTTGAATGGAAAGGCTGTTTGTTGCATTCACATGGGAAACTTTGATGAAGCTGAGACGCTGTTGCTTGAAGCACTGAACAAGGCAAGCTTTTGAAATTAGAAACACCTTGCTATTGTTAGTTTCCTGCTAAGAAAAATACTCTTGATAGCGTAACTTGCTGGGACTTTTATCCCACGAAGGTGTTGACTCAATTAAGAGACATCGGTATCGATATTGCAAATTAGAAACACATAATAAAATATTTTTCTGAAACTTGAATGAGAACCTTAGATGCCGATGATGTACAAAATATCCTTAGTGTGCTCCAATAATGCTGCATAAATTACAGTCTCTTGGCCAGTTTGCTCACTCTTTACATCCTGTTTTCTCACATTTACTTGGCTTTAATTTACAGTTTATATATCTGTACATATATCTATATACATATCATATATAAATTGCTTTCTTGAATTTATCTTACTGTTGATTCTTTTAGAATCTTGGCCTGATAATGATTAGCTATGCACAATTTGTATAATTATTTTTACAAGAATTTTAAAGTTCTTTTGATACTTATAACGTACACTTGCTTCTTAAACTTTAGGAGTGATTTTGTTTTATATGGATGATTGACAGGATGCAAAAGATCCAGAGACTCTTGCCAATCTGGTTGTTTGCAGTCTTCACCTTGGTAAATCATCATCACGCTATCTGAGGTAATTTATCCTTTATTATGCTCTGGATTTTTTTTTTCTCCCATGTTGTAATCCGTGAATAAGAGATGCTAGATTTTAAGTGTTTTTAAATGCCTGCTTTTATATTTGCAATTCTAGCATAAAATTGTTAAACTATGCATTTTCTCGCTACCTAACCTATTCTTCTTTTGTTCTGAGGGAAAAAAAACTGTGGAATTAGCAAGGGAGCTGTCACACTCAGCTTATGGGGTTAGTTTGCAAAAATTAAGATAACCTTTGTTGACTTTTTTTTAGTTTGAAAGAACCAAAAAATCAGTTAGTAGCACTAATCTGGCCAGTTAATTCCTCCTTTTTTTAAACTGAGTTTTGATAATGTAAGTGAAAAATTGAGTTTCCTCTGATTTGAATATTATTTTTCCCAAATTCATTCCTTGTTTTAAACGGAGTAGACCGTGGTTTTGAGCATCTGGCCCATTGACAAGATTTGGTCGAGTTTTTTAATTGGTTTCATTGGATGACAGCGGCAAAGCCATTTCTACCGTATCATCTGTTATCAGATACACTGTGATGGTTTAAGTGATATATTTTGGGTACATGGAAGTTATACTCTTAAAAACTGTTATCTGGGGCTAATCATATGGGTGGCGTCAAATGTAATTGGATTAACAAATAATCGCATGTGGTTGTTGGTTTTGCAGCCAATTGAAGCTCTCACATCCGGACCATGTGCTTGTTAAACGTGCATCATCTGCTGAAAATAACTTGGAAAGAGGAATTCAGTCGGCGGCCTGATCTTAACTAGTTTCAGTCAACTAGGCAAATGATGGTGCTTCATCTTATCGTTATTGTTTGGTTTTGGAACCAAGAAAGTATAGAATTGATGGGGAAAGTAGAATTGTGGCGGGGTTTAAGGCCATTTAGTCTGGATTTTTTTCCACAAAAGTATTCTCGGTCGTGGCCACTGGATTGTTATCATTACGGCAATTCCCTTGATTTTTCATGATCGTTGATCGTTGATCGTTGATCGTTGATCGTTGATCGTTGTATCTTTATTTTTATACGTCGTGTGAAATACTTCATATAAGATATGATAATGACTAAATGTATACTGCTTCATGTTCTCATTTTTTTTGTTTGTAGCCAAAAGGTAACTGTCTATAAATTATTAGAAAAAAATAAATTAAAATGATCTAATATTATATAAAATTAGAAGTTCCCCAGTCTACAGAGTACAATCCCAGTATCTGTTTGTAAATTGTAGTACTAGAAATAACCTTTAACCTCAATATCCATATTCTCCACGAATGGATCCATTGTGACCGTGATCAAAGCCAAATAAGACCAATAATACTAAAAAGTATCTGCGTTCAAACCATTAACATTGTTATTGTTACTCATTGCCAAGAAAAAAGTAACTAAAATCAATTTAATGCGGTAGATAGAGTGTTGATAGTGTCAAAAAGAGGTTACGTTGGAAATTGATTTGTCAAATAAAAAAAGTCCTCAACAGTATGTGGAATGGAAACTTTACTTTGAAATGTAAGAATTAATAGACAAGAATTTATAGAAGATTTCCAGGGTATGAATGTATGAATGTATGTATGTATGTATGTTCATATTCACATCACATATGTTCATATTCACCCCCCCTGGTCTTTATTCTCATATATAACAACAATTCTCATTCTTTGTTTCATCATGGCTATTTTAATTTAATCGGTTGGGGTGGAATGCTCTGTTCGTGCCTGAAGAAATTGCCTGGATCAACCTCTGTCTTCACTTTGACCAGCCTGGGAAAATTATGCTTGAAATACTTGCTTCCATAAACCACAGCTCTCTCAAACTTGGTCTCATTGCTAGGATTGCTTCCAATATCCAGATCTCTGTAGTTGAGGAATGCCTCCCTTGGGTACCTGGTCACATATGGGGTCATTGCTTCATGCAGTTTCCTTATCAGATTTACATTACCAACTGTGAGATCATCGCCTTCTTTATCCCACCCTATATTGTACTGAATCTTGAACAGGTATCCGTCTCTGTGGGGGAATGGGGTTTCTGTATCAGAAATTTCACTCATTCTTCCACCGTAGGCATTCCATTGCATCCATATTGGTTCTGCCTTGATCATCACCTTCCAGATCCTGTTCAAGGCCTCCTTGGGAATAACCTTTTTCACAAAATCAGATTTGTTCTTATAGAAGATTTGTGCCCCTCGTGGCCTGTCCAGCAAAACGTCTATGGAAGTTCCATTTGGGAAATCTGCCCAAAACACCGTGGATTCCACCCACCTCATTTCCTTGCAGTCTTGTTGCTGCAAACCCAGTTCAGGGAGGGTCTCGTTCATCAACCCAAGCAGTGCCTCACTTTTTCCCAGAAATAGGCCATAAAAGGCAACGCTAATCGTCTTCTCACCCTCTTGGCTTCCATTGACAACCAGTGGCATTGCTCTCAAGAACAGATCACTGTCCAGTTTATTAGACACTTGCTGCCACCTATAAATAATATGGGTTGCACCCTGTTCTAAAGTCCTGGGGACCCTAAACACAGTCACCGTTTCCGGAACCCGAACCAAGTTGATCTTCCAGGAAAGGACCACCGCAAAACTTGCTCCGCCTCCTCCTCTAATTGCCCAGAACAGATCTTCTCCCATCGACTTCCTGTCAAGGATGTTACCATTGACGTCCACCACTACCGCATCAATGATGTTGTCCACAGATAGACCATATTTTCTCATCAAGGTCCCGTAGCCTCCTCCGCTGAAATGACCACCGGTGCCAACAGTGGGGCAAACACCCGCTGGAAAGGCATGCACGTTGCTCATGTTTGCAATCTTATAGTAAAGTTCCCCGAGGGTGGCTCCAGCTTGAACCCATGCAGTTTCATTGGCGATGTTAATGTCAATGGATCTGAGATTAAACATGTCAAGTATGACGAATGGGACGCTTGATACATAGGAAAGGCCTTCATAATCGTGACCACCGCTGCGGATTCTCATTTGCAAGCCACTGGACTTTGTACAGATGACAGCAGCCTGGACATGGGACACATGCAGGGCAGTAACGATAGCCAGTGGTTTGGGTGTTGAAGGTGTCAAAAATCTGCGGTTGTTGATGTATGTTCGCAGAGTAGTATCAAAGGAGGCATTGTTGGCAGTATAGATGGCTTGAGAGATTGGATAAGAAGGGTTAGAGTGAGTTTGAGGGAGGCACTGCAGGAAGTCGCCAAGCTGATCGGAAGCTGCGAGTGATACCGACAGCAAAAGAATGGAGAACACTGAAAACAGTGAAGGTTTCATGTTTCTTAGTTAAGGCTTATGAATAATGATGGATACGGCCATCTGCATTACGAGATGACATTATATAGAGGGGATAGGAAAGGAGACGATTGGTAATTTTCTAACACCCAAACCTTCCAGTATTCGGAATTTTCAACCTCATTGACAATTAAGCTAGGCAGCCTTTGGAAAAGTTGTTTAATAGGTAGCCAGTTGCGTCACATAATGCCTCTGAGGAAGAGTCAACCGCGTACTAGTCCTGCTGTGCATGTGCATGTGCATGTGCATGCATGCCTCAAGGTTAACTAATCTTGCATGCCGTATATTACTGTTTTTATTATATCTTTCAACTGCGTACATACATATTGCCTATATAAAATATGAAACCAACTTTGGACCAGTTTATATTGGGTTAATTAAACCAATATTTTGTTCTAATTAATTAAAAGTGATCTTCATTTCTGAATATGGGCACCACTTGAATGTCTAAGAAGATTGGGGTGAAATACATATGAAGCAGCCATGCCATATGAAATAGAGAAAACAGCCAAGCGAGTTGTGTATATAATACACAAGTCCGTAAATCTTTGCAGGGCTGCGCCAACCTTTCCGAATACAGAATAAATGTCAAACTGTTAAGTTCTTTAGTCCTAATAGAAATATAATAATACAATTTGAATCATTTTGCATTACAATATTTTAGTTATTGAACCTCTTTGCATGAATTTTGTTTTTTCTTCTTATCCAAATACGCGATCGCTATTTCTTTCAACCATATAAGCATCTGAATTTTACTGTTCCGATGACTTACTTTTCCCCTTACAGCGCCTTCGAGGTGACATGCTTATCCATTAAAAGACATTTCTGCCAAAAGTCCGTTTTTCTTCACCCATTTTATGCAAATGAAATTGACGTCTATTTGATGGTTTTACGTTCATGGAATCAAAATCCGGATTCGATCTTATAAAAATAAAACATATAGCGGAAGCTTATCTTTTAATAGTGCATGGATTCTTCTAGGATAGAGGAAGTGAATCTTTTATGTATTCCACATACAATCCTCCAAAGAACGATGGGAGAATCCAGTGAAGAACAACAATCTGTGTTTTAGTATGGCTATTTTCTGATACACATAATGTTGCGGAATATAAAATTTACTATTGCAAGTGCACACAATCACAAATAATATAGAACTCCAAGTTCAAATGTCGATCCTAGATGAAAATTCATTTACAACTAATCAATTGACCTAATCCATAATTCTAGTTAAATTAGACAATTAAGAGTTTAATAAATAAAAACTAAGCTAAACTGAATTTAAGTGCGAAATAAATTAATTGTTCAAGTCAGAATTCTCCTTACACTCTATTATCGATTTACCCCAAAAAAGTATTCTTGATTCTGCAATCCAATAGTATCCTCCCAGATTACTATTGGCTAATCCCATTAACCTAATTAGCTATATTCCTATGCTAATCTGGCCACATGATTGTTTAATTCCTAATTAATTTAAACCCTAGGTCTGATAGATATATGTCTATTTTATCAATTATGTAAACCTAGGTATTCTACTCCCTTGTCGAAACTAAACTAATCTCCCGATTTGATTTAGGTTCATCTAGAGTGAATTGATCAGGTTTGTAAGATAATACAAGGTAGAATTAACGTTATGGACTAAATCTCTAATAGTTCTCAAATTAAATTCCAGTATTCACTAGAATATAAAATAACGGAAGAAGAAAAGAGAGAAGAGCATTCAAACTAATTGACATTCATTAACAATCAAATAACATACCATAGGTTTTAATCTCTAGCGGATAGAGTATGCTCATGATAAAATAAGAAAACGAAATTGTATATTGTAAAACTAAGAACTCGATATCTAAACTTTTACATTTGAGTTACTTTTATATCATTCACTAGTACGACCAGTTAGTGTATCTTCGGGTCTGCATGTAGGGAGACCAACCAGTCGGTTAGATTAGACCGACTAGTTAGTAATCATTTGACTTCTGCATCTCGGGCAACTGACTGGTCAGTTGGAATTGACTAATCGGTCAGTGATTAGTCTGCCGGTTCACCTTCATGAGCTAATTGGTCGGTAAATTCCAATTAACCGTTTGATTAGCTCTCGGCTTGGACATCCAACAAGTTCGACTGGTCGGTGGGCCTTCATATTCTCGCGCCAAACACCTGCTAATTTCTAACCTGTTGTTCCCATTACGAGCAACTGGCCATCTGCTCACCCTTGCATTAACCAGGAATGACTATTTGATCTCGAAAACACATAAAAAACCTGTTCAATACCTAAAAAAACGTATCAAAATTGTCCAGTTTATCAGTGAAATTAATATCAAACTTATGCATAATGATTAAAAAATACAATGAATGACCAATGTGAAATATAGGTCAAATCTCCTTAAACTTAGAACTTTGCTATTCCCTAGCAAAAATAGTTCGATAACCACAATAGCACTAATAAATCCATTTATACAATTATAAGTGGGAATACTTGCATTCACTTATTCAAACCGAGCAATAAACACTCAGCTAAGCAATTTCTGGCTTATCAATTCTCATATAGCACAGTACCAGCATCAATTCTTATTAGATGAATTAGGATTTGAAACACCCAACACCCATGCATTAGTTCATCAAATTAACCAGAATACTTATTAGAGGCCGAAGGTGCAGTTTAGAGGCCTTATCAGATTCTGCTCATAGCAAGTGCTTTAAATTCTGTTTAATCTTTTGATTCAACAAATCATCTTTTTTTTCCACTACACACATGTAATAATTTTTCAAATTAACAAAACATAATACTTTGAGCAAGACCAATAGCTTAACTAGAATCAAATATAGATCACACTCAATCTTATAATATCTCATATAATATATCTTATGATCATAATCACATATGTATAGTAATAATGAACTCATAATCATATACCATCCTCACTGCTCCAAGCAAGTGACTAGCTCCACTTGAGCCCTCGTACGTATGCTTAGCAATATCTCATATATACCACCTTGTACTCCTAGGTAAGGGAATACCCTTCTATCAAATAGTGTTCATCCACTTACTTTCGCATTGGCCAAGTGCAAGAACCTTCAATTCTATGGGTATACATGGTGTATCGACTCATAGGTATATTCACCATCTCAAAGTGCACATCAAATCACAAAATAGTTTATGCAAAGGGAAAACAGTAGGCTCATATGCATGATAATGTACTCATTAGACTACTCATCAATAAGCACTAACCAATCTTCATATGTGCTAATGCACACCACTCTGTCCCCAATGAATTCACCCAAACATGCTTGCATGGAAGGTAAATAGTCAACTCACACTCAGAAGTCACTCCAATCTCGCTGACATCAATAAACAAATCTGAGTCTGGGAATCCTCCCAAAATAATATCAAAGGATAAACGTTCACATTCTCCATAGTCACCCACCCTCTATAATTCGAACTTTACCTCTGAAAACAAGGAAAAATCAAAAATTCTCTCCAAGAAATTTAGGGGATAGGACTTGGTTAACAAGGATAAATAAACTCTTGGGTCAACATCTCTTATACCACGGTCAATCTCTATCACTCACCTTTTTCTCTCAACCTTAGGACTCTAAGTGATCAAGGCATGGGGAACATTCATAGATACCAATCTAAAGTTGGGAAGGGTGTATGTAGATATTTGGTTAATGTTAGGTGGATCACGGTTGTGTAAACTGGGTGTGGCATTGGGGTTATGGGTGAATGAACTGGTCATTGGTTGACTGGGGCCATGAATGTATAGACTAATCGTGGTCAGTTTGGGGGCTACAACTATATAAATTGGTTATGGGTGTGTCTGGGGGCCACAGTTGTATGAACTAGTTGTGGTCTATCTGAGGCCACGACTATATGGATGGGTCATGGTCTGTCTGGGGGCCACGTCTGTATAGACTGGTCCTGGGTGTGTATGGGCAACAAAAGTGTGCACTGGGTGTGGGTGTGTCAGGGGCATGGATATTCAAAGTACACGTGAGAGTCTATTAGGTCCATAAGTGTGTGAGTATCTAAGGCCTCGGGGTCATGAGTGTTGGGGCCTCCGGGTCATAAGTGTTGGGATCTCAAGGTATAAATGTTGGGGCCTTGGGGGTATAAGTGTTGGTGTGAGACCCCAATCCTTCTTAGTTTAGATGTCCAGGAAGTCTAGGAACCGATGCAGCTAAAATGACTATTTTGCCCATGAAGAAATGGATGCATGATGCCCTAAATTGGTTGCTGCCAGATATTTCCTATTTTAATTCTGATATTTTTATATTAATTATTCTTGGTTTTATCCCTTATTATCTAAGTTATTATATAATTCTTCCTTTTAAATAAAATTATCCTTTTAAGCTTAAAAATAGAGAATTATCACTTAGTTAAACCTCATTAGACACCTATAAAAGAGTGGCCAACCTATCCCACCTAGAAATTTCGTAATTTATCCCCTTGCTCTCAAATTCTGATTTTTGCCAAAACCCTAGCTGAAACTCCTTAATCTTCCTCTTAGCATAACTCTTTCATCCTTTGTCGGATTTTTGCAAATAATAGCTTGTTGGGAAGCTCTTTCTATCCTCTTTCCAACCCTCTTGGGATTTTCATCTGGAGGTTAGTTTTTCTTTGTCAAAAGTTAAATCGTATTTCGGCGAAATTGCCAAAATCTACTTAAACTTCAAAATAACATAACTCTCTCATCCTTTGTCGGATTCTTGCGAATAATAGCTTGTTGGAAAGCTCTCGTCATCCTATTTCCAACTGACTTGAGTTTTTCATCTGGAGGTTAGTTTTTCTTTGTTAAAAGTTAAATCATATTTTAGCAAAATTGCCAAAATCTGCTTGAACTTCAAAATAGCATAACTCTTTCATCCTTTGGCAGATTCTTGAGAATAATAGCTTGTTGGAAAGCCCTATTCATCCTCTTTCCCAAAATATTGGGATTTTTCAACTGGAGGTTAGTTTTTCTTTGTCATAATTTAGGTTGTAATTCGGCGGGATTAGGTTTCAAGATTGTGTGATTCTGCCTTCAATTGATTTCTGTTATTGTTCCTCTTGTTCGTATGATTGTTTGAATATTCCCTATTCATGAAATCAGTATGCCCTACCTTTTCCCTATTGATGCCTATCTTGATCAATTGATTAACCTATTGGATTCTGATCTTGTCTCTTTTGACTGTATATGTTATAAACACGTATCCCTTTCTTAATTTCATGAAATCATAACCCCTAACCTCTTTAATTCTTAAGGTATTGTCGAAATTTGTATATTGAATTAAGGTGAATAATCAAGTTGATTCACATCACGCATTCAAGAGAAAAATATTGCTGCATTCGGATCGCTGGATTTTGGTAGGTTAATTGGTAAGGATTCCCAATGCCTTTGGTTTTTAATTAAGTAGTCTTATAGTTTAGTATTGTGTGGTCTTTTCATTGTAATGTTTTAGGAGATTCTGATCTTATTGGAAGGGAAAAGGATTGCATCTGATTTAGACACGTGAGAGGTAGGATCTATGCCTCATCGGTTTCTTTGGTTACCCTATTGTTTGATTATTTGAATATGATTGAATTCGATTGCCTATCTTGGTTATATGCTTGCGGAATGTGTGATTATGATGATAGGGACTCTCAGAAGTTAATAGGGTAATAGGTTGCCTAATTCGATTATGACTTTGAAGATTGATGTTTGATTTGTATTGTGATTTGATTAAGGATCCTTTGTTGTGATTTGTGTATTCGTGTACTATGTGTGTATGCGTTTATGTGCCTTATTTGTGCATTGTTTGAAGGATCTTTTTGTTGCTAGCCATGCGAGGTAAGTATTATTGCGCCTAGGGAGAGTAGAGATACTTACCAACTGGGAGGTTTATAGGTGGTTATTCCCAGCAAGAGCTTGGTCAATGCCTTGTAGGCTGGTTCAAGTCCGGACATTAGGAAGCCTTGTAGGACAGTTCAAGTTTGGACGTTAGAATGCCCTGTTTGAGAGTGACAGGATGACTGTATGTGCTACTGCAAGAGTGCTCATAGGCTTGTTCGAGTCTAGATGTCGGAGACAACTAAAAGGCTTGCTGTAATATTGACTGTCTAATTATTTTACCTTTTATGCAGCATAGCCTTGAACAACATAGGCAGATGGGGACAAACCTTGGTTTTGAAAATCAGATTATATATGGGCTGCCTGTGTGCTTCTGAAAAAAAATTGTTTTCAATCTTTCCCCTTGTTTTCTACCAATTTTAGCCTACCTTTACATTGTGTGTGCTTGTGATGATTTCAGCCCCTAATATGTGTGTTTGATGCTTGCAGTTTTAATTAGATATCTTAGCTAGTTTTAGGTATTGATCTTTTGGTCATTGGGAGATGTTTGATTGGGAATCCCTAAGACTTATGAAGTTGTGACCCTATTGAGATTCTTGTAATCTCATTCCTTCTTTTCTTCCCCTTTGCAGGTTTAGGTGTTTGCTTTGTTGCTGGTACCAAAGGTGTGAGATCAAGGTTGCAAAGCTGGACAAATTTGCAACCCTTTTCTATTGAATGCGCATGTCATGTCTTTGAACTTGTGTGGATTTGCATTCTGGCTTTCCAATCCCTCTTTCCCTTTTTGTTGCTTCCGAAATATACATGATACTATTGGTTGATGTTTTGAGATTCCTATGGGACTTTTGTGTTATGTTTTCACTTGTTTTGAGTATTAATATAAGTCTTCCACTGATGTTTTCTTTCACTCTGTATAAGGCAGAAATTTGTTAATGTATGAATATGCTCCAACCTTTAAATAACATATAAATCAACCAATAAAATTGACAATTAGGTGACTTGAGCCTTGTGGGATTAAAATAGGACCTAGCAAGGGCTTATTTGGGTTTCACGGCGGTAAGGGTCCTAATAGGTTAGGTTTGAATTCTTACAGTTGGGGCCTTGGGGGTATAAGTGTTAAGGCCTCGGGGGTATAAGTGTTGGTGCCTCAGGGTTATAAACGTTGAGTCTTAGGGGTATAAACTATTCGGGGTATGTCAGGGACATGGTTTTTTTGGGTTTTCTCACACTCACAAATAGCTCCATTTCATTTACAAAAATCACCCAAAATCCTCTCATAACTCCCTCAAAACCTCACAACACAATCCCCTCATATATACCTACATAAATCCATCACAAACACACATATCCAACACCATTCATCCACAAAATCCCTCAATATACCAAGAACATCAAACCTCACAAATCTCACATCCTCATTATGCATTCATACACAATCAAGGCATTCATACTTTTATTTTTTTTATCTTAGTGTTATTTAAGTTGAGTCAATCAAGTTTAAAAGTAAAAACAGTGGATACAACTTAAATAATACTAAAATAAAGAAAATAAAAGTAAAAACAAGAAAAACAAAAAAAAAACAAAAAGAAAAACAAAAGAAAAAAAAAAAAGAAAAAGAAAAAGAAAAAGGAAAGAAAAATACTCAGAACAGTGCACTCAATTGTCTTTTGGGTTGCTGTGTTTCTTTGTGTCTTCTCCTTAAAATTATTTATCTGCATAGGGAACAAACATATAATAATCAAACCCTCTTTTCTACTCTCTTCTCACTGTCCTTTGCCTCTTTTTTTTTTGAATGATCGGTTGCCTCTCATTAAATGTCTTAGTTATGGTCATGGCATGACCTTTTCAGCTCCATTTTATAGCCTGCATTGATGTCTTTGCAACATTTGAATCATTGCAAGCTTGATTTCAAAGTTATAGACCTGAATGACAGGCCTGCGGATGCTGTCTCCTAATGGCTCAACTGTAGGAATATTGTAGTCCATCACAGTCCAATGCCTTGGTTGCGGATTGTCTACTGCTAGAGATTTGTCTGTGTTGTCTCCTCCATTGATAGCATCTGAGTTCTAGTGGTCCATCAATTGGTCTGATAACTTAACCTGCCTGAACTTTGTTATTCCCAACAAGAGCTTGCTCGATGCCTTGTAGGCTGGTTCAAGTCCGGACATTAGGAAGCCTTTTAGGACAGTTCGAGTTTGGACGTCAAGATGCCCCATAGGTCAGTTCGAGTTTGGATGTTAGAATGCCCTGTTTGAGAGTGACAGGATGACTGTATGTGCTGCTGCAAGAGTGCTCATAGGCTTGTTAGAGTGTAGATGTCGAAGACAACTAAAAGGCTTGTTGTAATATTGATTGTCTAATTATTTTACCTTTTATGCAGCATAGCCTTGAACAACATGGGCAAATGGGGACAAACCTTGGTTTTGAAAATCAGATTATATATAGGCTGCCTATGTGCTTCTGAAAAAGAATTGTTTTCAGTCTTTCCCCTTGTTTTCTACCAATTTTAGCCTACCCTTACATTGTGTGTGCTTGTGATGATTTCAGCCCCTAATATGTGTGTTTGATGCTTGTAGTTTTAATTAGATATCTTAGCTAGTTTTAGGTGTTGATCTTTTGGTTATTGGGAGATGTTTGATTGGGAATCCCTAGGACTTATGAAGTTGTGACCCTATTGAGATTCTTGTAATCTCATCCCTTCTTTTCTTCCCCTTTGCAGGCTTAGATGTTTGCTTTGTTGCTGGTACCAAAGGTGTGAGATCAAGGTTGCAAAACTGGACAAATTTGCAACCCTTTTCTATTGAATGCGCATGCCATGTCTTTGAACTTATGTGGATTTGCATTCTGGCTTTCCAATCCCTCTTTCTCTTTTTGTTGCTTCCGAAATATACATGATACTATTGGTTGATGTTTTGAGATTCCTATGGGACTTGTGTGTTATGTTTTCACTTGTTTTGAGTATTAATATAAGTCTTCCACTGATGTTTTCTTTCACTCTGTATAAGGCAGAAATTTGTTAATGTATGAATATGCTCCAACCTTTAAATAACAAATAAATCAACTAATAAAATTGACAATTAGGTGACTTGAGCCTTGTGGGATTCAAATAGGACCTAGCAAGGGATTATTTGGGTTTCACGGCGGTAAGGCTCCTAATAGGATAGGTTTGAATCCTTACAGTTGGGGCCTTGGGGGTATAAGTGTTGAGGCCTCGGGGGTATAAGTGTTGGTGCCTCAAGATTATAAACGTTGAGTCTTAGGGGTATAAACTATTTGGGGTATGTCAGGGACATGGTCTTTTTGGGTTTTCTCACACTCGCAAATAGCTCCATTTCACTTACAAAAATCACCCAAAATCCTCTCATAATTCCCTCAAAACCTCACAACACAATCCCCTCATATATACCTACATAAATCCATCACAAACACACATATCCAACACCATTCATCCACAAAATCCCTCAATATACCAAGAACATCAAACCTCACAAATCTCACATCCTCATTATGCATTCATACACAATCAAGGCATTCATACATTTATTTTCTTTATCTTAGTGTTATTTAAGTTGAGTTAATCAAGCTTAAAAGTAAAAACAATGGATACAACTTAAATAATACTAAGATAAAGAAAATAAAAGTAAAAACAAGAAAAACAAAAAGAAAAAAAAAACAAAAAAAAAACAAAAAAAAAAGAAAAAGAAAAAGAAAAAGGAAAGAAAAATACTCAGGACAGTGCACTCAACTGTCTCTTGGGTTGCTGTGTTTCTTTGCATCATCTCCTTAAAATTATTTATCTGCATAGGGAACAAACATATAATAATCAAACCTTCTTTTCTACTCTCTTCTCACTGTCCTTTGCCTCTTTTGTTTTTGAATGATGAGTTGCTTCTCACTAAATGCCTTAGTTATGGTCTTGGCATGACCTTTTCAGCTCCATTTTATAGCCTGCATTGATGTCTTTGCATCATTTGAATCATTGCAAGCTTGATTTCAAAGTTGTAGACTTGAATGACAGGCCTGCGTATGCTGTCTCCTAATGCCTCAGTTGCAGGAATATTGTAGTCCATGACAGTCCAATGCCTTGGTTGCGGATTGTCTGCTGCTAGAGCTTTGTCTGTGTTGTCTCCTCCATTGATAGCATCTGAGTTCTAGTGGCCATCAATTGGTCTGATAACTTAACCTGCCTGAACTTTGTTATAGTCTTCTCAATTGAAAAGTCAATAGGTTCATGTCAATTCTTGCTCCGTAAGTTATACATGTTCTCTAGTTCTACACACTAGAAACAAAAACAAAATATTTAATCTAGAAAAAAATTAGGGTTAAATTGTTAATTTCAAAACCCTTTCTCCGGCAACGGTGCCAAAAACTAGTTGGCATAAAATTGAATTTATATTTAATCGAAAGGGCACATTGTCAACAAGTAATATAGTTCAAAAACACGAGTATCGATCATACAGGGAAAGCTGTTTAAAACCAATCAATTCACTTAATCCACTATTATAGTTAAATGAATCGAATAAGGAGAATTGTAACTAAACCAAATCTAAAATCTAAGTTAACAAGTTAGATGTCAGGGTTAGGGTTATTCGATAATTTAGAAACCAATCCAACTATTGATCAATTCCAATGTTCTGTAGTCTATTCTTGATCATCTTTCAATCTCCTAATATCCTCCTAGACTATTAAGAGCCAATCCAGATTCCCAACTAACTATATTCTTATGTTAATTAAGTTTCTGAACCGTTTTGCTCAATCAATATAAACCCTAGGTAGGTAGATATATTCCTATTCTACCAAGTTTCTGTAATAGCTCTAGGAATTCTAATCTGTTGTCGAAGTTTAACCGTTCTCCCAAATCAGTTAAGACTCACCTATAAATAAACTGGCCAGGTTTGCTAATTAATCAAGATTTAGAAAGAGTCAAGAACTTGTAATAAGAACACAATGAATTAGAATCCCAATTTTACGTTAGTAAATCAAGATTGCAAAAGATAGAGAGAAAGAATTAACGCAAATAGTATTGGTATTAATTAAAACTCAAACAAACGTACCAAAGTCTTGACCTCTAATGGATCAATGACACGCTTTAAAAATAAAGCTTGATTGTATAAGGTGTTCAATGAAAAATAATATATCCCTGATGTCTATTTTATACTAGAAATTTAGAAGATAATCTTTATCTATTATCTTTGGTGTTGATCTTGTACGACTGACCGGTCAATGTATGTGAACCAACCGGTCTATTGATATTCGAAAAATTTGTCAGGTTGAACTAACTAGTCGGTGTAGGTGAACCAATTGGTTGGTTGGCCTTTGCAATTGCCAACTCCAATTTTGATGTTTTGGTACATTTTTCATACAAAAAATCTCCCTTTTGCTGCTAAAAACCATTACACACCTGCTCAACCACAACACCCAACAAACAATCAAAATGTTCATCAAACCAAAATCATACAGATGACTAGTGTTAAAAATAGGTAATCAAAAAACCCAACAACTCACACCTAAGCCATCAATCCACCAAAACTCACTTAAACGGTATAATTGAGGCACACAAACCAACAAAAAACCTTAGAAAACATCAAATCTATCAAAAGAAACTCAAAAATGTCAAATAAAAACTCCAAATTGAGCTTACCAAGCATAAGTGCAAAAATGCCCTAAAATCAGAAAATCTTTTGATTTGCCACTCCAATCCGGTTTCTACCAATGAAAATCCATCAAAAAAGAAGAGGAGGTGTGTGAGATCTCGTCCCTCTGAGTGCCTAGTCAGTGAGATCGTTGAGCGAGAGTGACCGATTTTGACCGGTTTGACTGAGAATTGACTTTTGACCCAAGAGTTGACTTTAGGGTGGATGCAGTCATAGGAAGCCTAGGTTTGCGTCTAGGTGTCTTAACAAGTGTTTTAGGTCGAGTGTCGAGGTTTGAGTCAGTGGAAATCGTTATTGGCCGATTTTGGGTTTGTTTTGAGTGACCGAGGCCTTTTAGCTAGAAAACCCATTTTGGGCATTTTGGTTACTGGCCGGGCCCGGTTACCCATTTCTATGCCCAATTGATTATTTAAACCCTTTTTTATGTTTATTGGTTTTAAAACCAGTTTTGGCCCACTCAGGACTTTTTAAACATTTTAATAAGTGTTTTTTTTTAGATTTTGTGACCGAGATATAAATAGTCAGTTTGATCCGACACTTAAATGTTCTAAGCGTGGGAATCAGCCTAACAACCCCATTTCTCTCTCTCTCGTTTTCTTCTCGATAACACAGTTCAAAATCTATCAATTTTTTTTCGACAAAAACCACCAAACATCTTCCCTAACACTTTTTTTTAATGTTTCCCTACTGATTTCCACTATTAGTTGTCACTTGAGGAGCTGTGATCGATCAGTTTTCCATTTTAGAGCATTTTTGGGTATTTTGTAGTAAGTGCCCCAGATTTTTGTTTCTGGTTCCAATAGTTTTTTTTCATCATTCATAAACTAGTTTGGTGGTTTTGATCTGTCAAAATCATCCCCTATTTGGTGGTTGTGCATTTTTCAGTTCAATGGCTTTGTCGGTAATTTTAAGTGTTTTGTGATATTAATGGAATTGTCGATTGTGTGTGATTCTGATGCTTATTGTTGATTTCCGTATTATGGAGTGTATTTGTGGATTGAGGAACCCAATCGTGTGATCGAGTGAGCTTGTGGGTCGATTTGGAGCTGTGTGAGGCTTGTGTGAGTTTTGGACGTTTTGCCTCTTGGTTGGATTTTAGAAATCCTGAGTTATGAGCATGTTCGTAGTGTGAGATGTGTGTTGTTGAGGATGTCAATAGGGTCTCTAGGGTTCATTTTTCTATTTCTAGTCCTTTAGTTGATTAAGTCGGTTTTGATGCTTATGTGCTTGTGGTTTGATTATGTGTTTAGATGGTGCTGGTTTGGTCGATAAGGACAAGTGCATTGCCAATAAGTTTTTTGCATGTCAAGAGGTGAAAGTTTATGGTCCATTTGCAAATGCAAAATTGTTTTGTGTTTTCGATTTAAATACGGTAGTTGCATGATTTTGAATGGAGGCTATGTGTATGATGATTGACGTGTAAATATTCAAACCTTACCTATTAGGATCCTTACCACCGTGAAACCCAAACAAGCCCAACCAAGGACCTATCTAAATCTCATAAGGCTCAATCACACTAATTATGCTTTATCAGATTCATTTCTTATGTTTTTTAAAGGTTGGAGCATGAAAATAATGGACAAACATTCTGGTAACATTCGAAGTGAATAAAGCAACAACTGAAATCTTTATAATTAACCAAAAGAATCATAACACACAAGTCCCAAAGGAGTTTAAAAATCCAGCAAGTAACCATCAATTATATTTCCAAAATTAACAAGAATAAGAGGGACTAATGAACCAGAAAATAGTCCAATCAAACTGTATGTTCAATGGTATATGCGTAAGCAATTAGCAAGGAAGGAGGTATGTGGATGTGATGCAATATTATCCCGCCATGCAGCCTTGATCTCACACCCTAGTACCACTGACAGAAGATATACTTAAGCCTGAAAAATGAGAAAAACAATGGGGTAAGATTACAAAAATCTCAGTAGGGTCACAACATCATAGGTGTGAGACCCTGAATTTAAGTCTTAGAAATCCATAAGCCAGTCTAGGAAAAATAACCATTTTGCCCTTGAAGAAATGAATGTGTGATGGACAAAAATGGTATGGAAGGTCTAGTAATCATTTCTGGTTTTATTTCCCTTTGATTCATTTCCTTATTGGTTCAATCTTACTTTAGGATGATAAAATTCTTAAAATTAAGGAAGGATGATTCCAGAATTTAATTATAATAATTATCTTATCTTATCTAGCCTTTAAAGTAGAGAAATTAATCCCATAAACACCCTATATTAAGAGGTAGCCGACAACACGTATATCCCACATAAAAAACACACAAAATTTGTCATACCTCAAACCCGACACCTTACCCTATCGCAACAAAAAATTTCCAACTTTTATCCTAGCATAACTCTTTTATCCTAGCATAACTCTTTCATCCTTTGTCAAATTTTTGAAAATAATAGCTTGTTGGAAAGATCTTTCCATTCTTTATCTAGATATTTTGAGTTTTCCATCAGAAGGTTAGTTCTTCACTGTCAAAATTCAAGTTATACTTCGTCGGTTTTGGTGCCGAAATTGTGTAATTCTTCCTTCAATTGATTTCTGTTGTTGTTACTCTTGTTCATATAATTGTTTGACATCCATTCATATTGTAAAATTATGAATTCATCATTTGAATCTTCCCTATACATGAAATTGGCATGCCTTGCCCTATTGTTGTCAATTTTGATCAATTGACATGTATAATGGTTTATGATCTTATTCCTTTTGATTATATGTGTTATTAACACCTAATCCTTCCTTGTTAACATAAAATCACAAACCTTAAGGCTTTATACATAATCGCAATTTGCCCTATTGCCCTATTCTTAGTACCAAAATTTTTATGGTTGATTGGGATGGTAATTCTGGCTGATTCTTGTTAAGTTCTTGGCTATCACATCACACATCCAAGGGGGAGGCACCTGTGGCATCTGATCTCTAGTTTCTGATAGGTTTGGTGAGCAGAATTGGTAAGGAAATAAGGTATTTACTTGGTTACAGAGTATGCATGCTTAGTTTGGTTTTCTCTTTGCCTTATGATGTTATAGGTGGTTTATATCCCCTGAATAGAGGAAAAGGAATAGCTTCTTGTTCAGAGACAAGAGAGGTAGGATCTATGCCTCATCGGTTTCTCCAGAGATCCTTGTTGTTGGTTGTTATTTTCGATCCTTATCTTTGTATTATTATATGCACATATGTGAGATAGTGTATGCATGAGTTGCAGATTGATTTGAGGCTTATCTAGGCTATACCGAGCCCTTGAGATAGGTTATGAGTGCCTAAATTGCATGTGTTGTGTGCATTGAACATGCTGATTGTGTTCTGACATGATTAAGGATACCCTATTGTGGTATTGTGGTATTGTGGTATTGTGCTTGCTTGTGTGTGCTTGTATGTGTTTTGTGTTAGGATTCTTTTCAGGTGGCTATTTGGGGTAAGCGCTGATGCTCCTTGGTAGAGGAGAGGTTCTTACTAGTATGAGAGTCGTATGGGTAGAAATCGCCAGCAAGAGCTTGCTGGATGCCTAGTCTTATGTGCTGGCTAGATGCCTAGTCTTGTGTGCTAGATAGATGCCTTGTCCTTGGTGCTGGCAAGATGAATAGGCTTGTTGATTAGCTTGTGTACTAACCTTTTACCCTTTGTGCAACGAAGCCTTGGACAACACAAGTGGAAAGGGATGACCTTTCCTGTTGATATAATTGATTGATGATTTACTTGTCTGTGTACTTCTAATGTTTGGAAGTGTTTGTAGTCCACCCTCAGCCTTAGCTTTCGGCCGTATCCCTTCTGGTTGAATGATGAATGTGTGATTCCCTTTAGTTTTATTTTATAGGTGATCTGATGTTGTTTGGGAGATGTTTGTTTAAGATTTATGTAGAACTTATGATGTTTTGACCCTACTGAGATTCTTGTAATCTCATCCGGTTGTTTTCATTATTTTTCAGGCTTAGGTGCATTATCTGTTCATGGTACCAATGTGTGAGATCAAGGTTACACAGCGGGACGATATTGCATCACATTCGCATTCCTGTTTCCTTAGTTGCTTGCTTATATAATATAAACTTTAATTGGACTATTTTCTTGTTCTTCGAGTCCTTCCTTTGCTTGTTTGTTTCCGGATTATATTGGAGGTTGACTTGTTGGATTTTTACATCCCTATAGAACTTGTGTGTTGTGGTTTCAATGACTCAATTTAAAGGCTTCCGTTGATGTTTTATTCACTCCATCTGATACCAGAATGCTTGTCCAATACCATACTCCAATTGTTATAAGTACAAAGAATGAACATGATAAATCAGAAATTAAATGGATAAACCTTGTGGGATTCAAATAGATTCTGGTTTTGGACTTGTTTGGGTTTCACGACTGTAAAGACCCTATTAGAAGCAAATAAGAATAAGTTAGGATTCAAGGTCCTTACATTTGTTCTTACATTGGTCCTTACAAGACATGATAACTAGACTTTATGACTATGTCCACATTACTCGGTCAACTAGTCCATTGTCTAGTCAAAAAGTCATAAATGACTAATCCACTAGTCAATGGCTACGGTCAAATAGTCAAACTACTCAACCTTGACCAATCAAGATGATTTAATTGTACACATCGGTTGACTGGACACTCCAACGGACGGAATCTCACAATGACAATCTCCTGAAACTTAATCATATTGGATCCCCACGAACATTTCGAATAAAAATAACATCTGAAATAAAATTCACTACACTACATAGTGAATGAGTTCAAACAACTTAGACAACTGATACCGTAATTCCAAATGACATAGAACATAAACCAAACGAAATAAAACTAGAAAAATGAAAAGTAGGGCATGCATCCATCTGGCGACATTTTGTTGATACTGAGAAGACCTCATCTTAGAGGCCTACATCCCTTGCAGCAACTCAACGGTCCTCGCCTGGGCAGCCTGTATAGGCATAAGAGCATCCACCGTCCTCCCTTGGTCATCCCACAATTCTAGCAAAGTCTTAGTCATAGCCTGCTACTAACAGATCAACGGCTGCTACTGCAATGTAATAGCCTCTAATCAGGCTATCATATCATCATATGGGGTAGCAGTATGAGAAGACGATACCCTCTCTCTCCAAATCAGAGCTGAAGAACCACCTCCCACTAGTTCCAGTACTGGTACAGAAACACCCTCTCCCTTATATCATCTATTATTATAGGAAGCACAAGCTGACTCTTGAAGAAGGTTCACACCCAATACATTAATCTTTGACCCAATGTAGGAATTAGTAAAAGGTGACAATGACTTCAGAACCGGAAACCACTACTCATCCAGTGCTAATATCCCAACCTTCAAGCATAGTGTTGAAATTAGATATGGGAAAGAAAAATGGTTATTCAACTTCTAATTCAAAGATAATATATTGCCACTAATGATACGCCCCACATTAAACCTTATACCTATCACTAACTTGAAAAGAAGCAATGTTGCCTCCCTACTTATTTTATGGTCTTGCGAGGTTTGAATGATGTTGTGACCAATGAAAATTTGCCAGAACTTGGCCTCTCTACAAAAATTGGTCACCAAGGTGGTTTCTACACTCCCTGCTCAGTTGTTAACACATCATATACAAGCAACAAATCAGCCTCCTCCTTTGTATCACCATCATCCCGATATTCTAATTCATAATAATCATTACTTACTTCAGCATAAACTAACATAGATTTCTGTCCAACCATAACAATAGGTCCAATGACATCGGGAAAGTTACTTACAATATGCGTCAATAGGTATACGAATAGCAAAAGTGTCAATAGGTATACGAATAGCAAAAGTGTCAATAGATTTCTGTCCAATCATTACTTACTGTGTATAATTCATAAACTAACTCACAATATGCGTCAATAGGTATACGAATAGCAAAAGTGTCGTAGCCCATCTTAGCACATAACTCACAATATGCATCAATGTTGAGATATGATTCAAAGTTGACCGGGCATGAGTTTGTTTTTAAGGTAGTTGGTTAGTAGGATTTTTAGCAAATAAAACCCAACTATCCGCTTTTTAGTTTTATTGTAAGCCTATATAAGGCCTATCCACATTGTTTTAGATAGACTGCAGTGAAGAAGAAATAAAGTATTTGTCTACTACTTTATCTCTATTATCTATTCCTCAACAAGTTTTGGTAGCGGAGCCATTGAGTGAAACGTGAGGCTTTTACTCATTGTGCTATTGAGTGAAACGTGAGGCTTGGGTCCATTGGGTATTGCGTGTTATTATTATTTTTTTTTCTGGGTACGAGCGTGAAACACGAGAGTGAGTGCTGTAAACAAAACTATACAAAGAATGGCAAGGCTTGCTGGTTTTTCTTCCTCTGCACCACTTATACCAGTTTTTAATGGTGAAAAATACGAGTGGTGGAGCATCAAGGTGAAGACTTTGCTTAGATCGCAGGACTTGTGGGATTTGGTGGAGTTTGGATTTGTTGATATACTCGAACCCGATGAAGACGAGGAGGAAAGGTTAAGAGAAACAAAAAAGAGGGATGCCAAAGCTCTATTTATTCTTCAACAAGCAGTTCATGAGAGTATCTTCTCTCGCATTGCAGCAGCAAATACATCAAAGCAAGCATGGTTAATTCTACAAAAGGAGTTTCAAGGTGATTCGAAAGTCATAACGGTGAAATTGCAATCTCTAAGACGTGATTTTGAAACATTGCATATGAAGAATAGTAAACCAGTTGCTGATTTCTTGTCAAGAACAATGGAAATTGTTAGTCAAATGCGTACCTACGGTGAAAAAATTTCAGATGAGACCATTGTTGCAAAAATGTTAAGAAGCTTAACCCCAAAGTTTGACCATGTTGTAGCTGCGATAGAAGAAGCTAAAGATCTGTCAATACTCTTTGTTGATGAACTCATGGGCTCTCTTCAAGCTCATGAGTCAAGAATCAATAGATCGTCAGAAAAGAATGAAGAGAAGTCACTTCAAGTGAAAGAGAAAGCCACCTACCAAAGAGAAAATGTTCGCTCAAGTAGAGGTCGAGGAAGATGGGGATTTCGTGGTGGTCGTGGTCGTGGTAACAGTAGAAATGGAGGACGAAGTGATGGGCAAAGACAGTTCAATGAGCTAGATAACAGGAGAAGTAGCATCCAATGCTATCATTGCAACAAATATGGGCATGTCAAGGCAGATTGTTGGTATAAAGACCAGCAAATGAATTTTGCAGCAGAGAATGAAGAACAACAACAAGAAGAAAGACTTTTTATGGCTTTTAGTAACACTAAACCAAAACCAAGTAATTTGTGGTTTGTCGACAGTGGCTGCTTGAACCACATGACAGGCACCAAATCTTTGTTCCAGTAACTTGATGAGACACAAAAGATAACGGTGCAGCTCGGCAACACAAAGGAGATGCAAGTTGAAGGACAAGGCATTGTGAAAGTTGAAACTACTAATGGTAAGGTAAAGCTATTGGATAATGTTCAATTTGTGCCTGATTTGGGATACAATTTATTGAGTGTTGGACAGTTGATGGCTGGAGGGCATTCTGTTCTATTTGATGACAATGCATGTGTCATTACAAATAAAAAATCAGGCCAAAGAATTCAAGTTAGCATGACTTCAAACAAGATGTTTCCCTTAGATGTTTCTGATGTGGAGCACTTTGTTCTTGCTGTAAATGAAAATGATGATTCGACGCTATGGCATTTGAGATACGGGTATCTCAACATGAAAGGCCTAAAGTTACTCAGTGATAAAGGTATGGTTTCTAGGTTACCAAAAATTGGTTCAATCAAATTGTGTGAGGGTTGCATTTATGACAAACAAACTAGGAAGTCGTTTCCTATTAGAAAGGCTTGGAGGGCTTCAAACTGTATATAACTAATTCATGCAGATCTGTGTGGGCCAATGCAAACTGAGTCTTTAGGTGGAAGTCGTTATTTCTTGCTATTTACTGATGACTACAGTCGTATAAGCTGGGTTTATTTTCTGAAAAATGAATCAGAAACTTTCGAGAAGTTTCAAAACTTTCAAGCAATGGTGGAAAACCAAAGTAGCTGCAACATCAAAGTTCTTCGCACAAATAGAGGTGGAGAGTTCATGTCTAAAGAATTCAATATATTTTGTGAAGCAAATGGCATTCAAAGGGAGCTAACAGCTCCTTATACTCTAGAGCAAAATGGAGTTGCAGAACGAAAAAACCAAACAGTTGTAGAGATGGCAAGAAGTATGTTACAGGCAAGGGGGCTTCCAAATCAATTATGGGCAGAAGTTGTTGCTATGTCTGTTTATTTATTGAATCTCTCACCAACAAGGGCAGTCATGAATCAAACTCCATATGAAGCCTGGTATGGAAGAAAACCAACTGTAAGTCATTTGAGGGTATTTGGATGTGTTGTTTATGCTTTAAAAAATCATCAATTTCGTCAAAAACTTGATGAGAAATCTGAAAAATGCATTTTTATTGGTTATTGTACTCAATCAAAAGCATATAAATTGTATAACCCTCTTAGTGAAAATTTTTTAGATAAAAGAGATGTAATATTTGATGAAAGTGTAAGTTGGGATTGGGGTAAAGAGAAACAGTAGCAAGGCATTCCAATTGAAGGTTTGATAGAAGAAAAACAAGTGCCAACTCCAGCAAATGATGCTTCCCCAGCAACACAAAGTTTGTCAACTTCATCATCACTAAGCAACACTTCTCTTGTAGAATCTTCAGATGAGACATCTCCAAGGAAGGTTAGAGCTATGGCTGATATTTATACATGTTTTCAATTTGCACTTACTATTTCAGACCCTGTAAACTATGGAGAAGCTACTGAAAAAGAAGAATGGCATAAAGCAATGATGGAAGAGATACAAGCGATCGAGAAGAATAAAACATGGGAGCTAGTCAACTTACCAGAAGGGAAAAATGCAATTAGCCTGAAGTGGATATTCAAAACAAAATTTGCACCTGATGGAAGTATACAAAAACACAAAGCTCGTCTTGTGGCGAGAGGATTTGCGCAACAATACGGTGTTGATTTTGAAGAAACCTTTTCTCCAGTAGCTCGCTTTGAAACTATAAGAATGGTTCTCGCATTAGCTGCAGAATTACGGTGGCCTGTCTATCAATTTGATGTCAAGTCGGCTTTTCTCAATGGCGATTTGCAAGAAGAGGTTTATGTAGCACAACCGGAGGGGTTTATAAAGCAGGGTCACGAAGACAAGGTTTATAAGCTGAGAAAGGCGTTGTACGGATTGAGGCAGGCTCCCCAAGCTTGGTACAACAAGATTGATGGGTACTTTAAAGAAAAAAGGTTGTGAAGAAGGAAGGTAAAAGTGATGTCAACATTATTTGTCTTTATGTTGATGATATCATTTATGCTAGCTCTTCTAGTTCTCTTGTGCAGAAGCTTAAGTTTCAAATGATGAATGAATTTGAGATGTCAGATATGGGTTTATTACACTATTTTCTTGGCCTTGAAGTTTATCAAGCCGAAGATGGGGTCTTTGTTTCGCAAAAGAAATATGCCAGAGACATTTTGAGTAAATTTGGCATGCTTGTTTGCAAGCCAGCAACTACACCCATGAATATTAATGACAAATTATAGCTTGAAGATAAAGCAGAAATGGAAAATGTTGGCAAGTTTAGAAACTTGGTTGGAAGATTAATTTACTTAACACACACTCGGCCTGATATCGCATATCCTGTTGGTGTTATTTCAAGGTTTATGCAGCAACCTTCAAAAGTTCTTTATGGAGCAGCAAAGAGGGTCTTGCGCTATATAGCTGGAACAATGTAGTATGGAATTTGGTACTCTAAAGCTTCTAATTTCAAATTAAGTGGGTTCATAGATAGCGATTGGGCAGCATCATTAGATGATAGACGGAGCATTTCAGCAAATGTTTTCACTCTAGGATCAAGGGTGATCTCTTGGAGCTCAAAAAAACAAGCAATAGTGTCGTTATCCATTTTAGAGGCAGAATATGTTGCAGCGGCTTCAGCAGCATGTTCAGCCATTTGGTTAAGGAGAGTGCTAGTTGATCTTCAACAAGAGCAAAAAAGGAGCAATAGAGATAGTTTGTGATAATAAAACAACTATCTCCATGACAAAGAATCCAACATTTCATAGCAGAACGAAGCATATTGAACTTCTTCATCATCTCATTCGTGACCTTGTTGCAAAAGAAGAAATAATGTTGAAGTACTGTAACACCAATGAGCAGCTCGCGAACATACTTACCAAAGCTTTGTCAAAAGAGAAGTTTTGCTACTTTAGAGGATTACTTGGTATCTGTAACTTTGAATCAAGAGGGAGTGTTGAGATATGATTCAAAGTTGACCGGGCATGAGTTTGTTTTTAAGGTAGTTGGTTAGTAGGATTTTTAGCAAATAAAACCAAACTATCCGATTTTTAGTTTTATTGTAAGCCTATATAAGGCGTATCCACATTGTTTTAGATAGACTGCAGTGAAGAAGAAATAAAATATTTGTCTACTACTTTATCCCTATTATCTATTCCTCAACAATCAATAGGTATACGAATAGCAAAACCAACTCATACATAGGCTTCTGGAGAACGGGACCATGGGAAAACCTTGATTTATAGTAAAAAATACACACCATTTCTTGCCGAAACTATGTCTCCTTCAACAACTCATAGTGTTTCTCAGCTTCAGCAGAAGTAAATCGGAAGCTGTCATACTCTGCCTCCGGTGGCGTTGATGTTGGCCCTCTATTTCTTTTTGATGGATGGTGAGGGGGAGGAGAACCCCGACTTGTCCCTTTTATTCTTCCCATGGCTGATTGATGGTTCGGAAGAAGGGATTAACAAGGGTGGCTTAGACAAAAGTGTTTGTGGGAGAGAGTTTCTACGGAGAGAATTTGGCAGCCAAAGTGAGAGGAAAAGGGAGAGAAAATATTATGGAGAGAGGATTTTTCAATTACCAATTGGAAAGGTGACATTCCTAATTGCGTTTTATAAGCCATCCTGTACTCCCAAAGTGTATCTGCCAATCGGTTTGACTAATCTTTACTTGTTGGACCAATAGTCTTTTCTAAAATTCTTTTGATCTCCTTGTTGGAGCCTATTACTTGACCATTAGTCTGGTGATAAGGAAGAGCCACTCTATCCTTAACCTCGTAATGTTTAAATAGAGTCTTAAACTATTTATTATAGACATGACTCGCCTCATCACTAATAATGACCCTTCGAGCATCAAACCTGGTAAAAATATTCTTCTGTATGAACTTCGGTACCACCTTGGCATCATTGGTTTCATATGCTTTAGGTTCAATCCATTTGGACACATAGTCAACTCCCAACAATATGTACTTCTTACTGAAGGATGAAGGAAAAGGACCCAAAAAATCTATCTGCACACATCGAATAATTCTACCTCAGGAATGGAATTCAGAGGCATTTCATCCCTTCTACTAATATTGTCAGTTCTCTGGCACCTATCACATTGTATAACAAACTTGTGTGCATCACAAAAAATAGATAGCCCAAAAAACCACGTTGAAGTACCTTGGCTTCAGCTCATTCAGCTCTCTAATGTCCTCCACATAGGAAAGAGTGGCGTTGTCTCAGAATATCATCAATCTCTTCCTTCATCACACATTACATAACCATTTGATCAGTGCATTGGCGATAAAAGAGAGGCTCCTCAAAAATTAAAATCTGATGGAGTGAAAGAATCTCTTCTTTTGTTATACAGAGAAATAAAAAAGAATTGTTTTTCATATGAGGAATTTCTGCATCTTCAACAGCTAACACCTGCTCAATGACTCCCCAATCTTTGCAGCTTCTGTAGCCTATTGATTTTTTATTCTTGATAAATGATCAACCATCTGGTTTGCAGTCCCTTTCTTATCACTGATTTTAAGATCAAACTCCTGTAATAGCAGCACCCAAGGGATCACTCATGGCTTCGAATTTTTGTTTCCATTAAGTGTATTGTTGTTGAGTGATCAGAATAGACAATCACCTTCGACCAAAACATATAGGATCAAAATTTATCAAATGCGAAAACTATTGTTAGTAACTTCTTTTCCGTAATAGTGTAATTTACCTGAGCCTTATAGAGAGTCTTTCTAGCATAATAAATGGGACTGGAAATTTTATTCCTTCATTTCCCAAGTAGAACTCTAATGGCATAGTCACTGGCATCACACATTAGTTCGAGTTTCTATCCCTAGTCTGGTGTAATAATCATAGGAGCACTCACCACTCTCTTCACGATCTCCTTAAATGCTTTCACACAGTTTTGATGAAAATCAAATGTCTACTCCTTCTCAAGCAACTAGCAAGGTGTCTTAGTGATATTCGAGAAATCCTGGACAAACCTTTGGTAGAGCCCAACATGCCCTAAGAAACTTCAAACAACACTGATAGAAGTAGGAACTTGAAATCTTTCGACGATTTTAATTTTTCTTTATCCACTGCCATCCTTTTTTTTAACCAAATGCCTCAAGACAACACCTTTAGCAACCATAAATCGACATTTTTTCCAATTCAACACCAAATTCATGTTATAATATCGTTCCAGTATACTGCATTTAGGTGATTCAAGCACTGATCAAATGTGTCCCAAAAATAGAAAAGTCATCCATTAAAATTTCCATACTTCTTTCAATCAGGTCTGTGAAATTACCATCATACACCTGTAAAAGATAGCAGGTGCATTGCATAACCCAAAAGGTATTTTACTGAAATCGTAAATATTATAAAGACAAGTGAAGGCTGTCTTACTCTTATTCTCTAAAGCACTAACAATTAGCTTATACCTAGAATACCCATTAAGGAAACAATAAAATTCTTTTCCGACTAGCTTGTCTAGCATCTGTTTAATAAATGACAGTAAGAAGTGGTCTTTGCACGTCGCCTTATTCAGCTTGCGATAATCTATGCATACTCTCCACTTTATACCTATCCTGTTAGGTACAAACTCATATTTTTCATTCTTCAAAGCTCTGGTACCTGTCTTCTTTAGAACAAATTGTACTAAACTGACATAGTTACTGTCTAGAACTAGATAGATGATACCAACATCAAGCCATTTGATGACCTTTTTTTTCACCGCTCTCATCACATTTAGGTTTAATCGTCTCGATGCTCAATTAAGAGCCAGTATCCCTCTTCTAACCTAATCTTGTGCATGCAGAATGAAAGGCTGATCCCTCTAATATCAGCTATGGTCTACCCTATTGCAGTTTTGTTATTATTCATAACTCTCAATAGCTTTTTTCCTTACAATTCTATCAAACTGGCGGATATAATAACATGAAGTGTGACATTTTCCCCAAAAAGCTGATACTTTTAATGCTTGGGTAACTGCTTCAATTCCAAAACTGGTGGCTCCTCCACTGAAGGTTTCAGTTTATTCAAATGCCTCAGAGACACATCAAAGATCTGAAACTTTTTTTTGCTTCATTTGGGTATATTTTCCATACTCCTGATTAAGGCTTCCACTTCTTCATCATCACGATTCCACATACTTAACAAAGTATATTCTAAAGGATCTTGATACTCTAACTTCCATTCCTCAAACCAGTTCTCTAGCTGCCAAGATGATACAACACTCACATTTTCAATGTCATGATGCTACATTGAGAAAAAAATATCTAGAGTGACCTGCTGATCTCCTACTCTCATGGTTAACTAGCTTGTATATACATAAATTAGGGCTCTCCCTATAGCTAAGAATAGCCTCGCATGGATATGTGGAACTACTTTGTCTTCTTCAATTTTCAAAATGATGAAATCTAATGGAAAAATGAATTTTTCCACTTTCATCAATACATTCTCCACTATCCCTCTTGGGAAGGACTGTGCGATCCGCCATCGATAAAGTACAAGATGTAAGTTGAATGTCTCTTAAACCCAACCTTTCTACCATGCTAAGTGGCATCAGGTTTATGATAGCTCCTAGGTCACACAGTGCGTTGTAGAACTATTGTAATCTCTATAGGTTTGGTGAAGCTTCTTGAATCTTTCAAGTTGGGGGAAACTTCCTCTAAATAATGAAACTGCATTCCTCTGTTAAAGCCATTATTTCATAATTATCAATCTTCTTTCAAATTTATAAAATTTCTTGAAAATTTATAAAAATTTTGCAAACTACTAATCTTGCTGCTCTTACTTCAACTGCCTAGGAAATGATGATAGAGCTAACTGCTCTCTACTTTGTTGTTAGGCTGAGCTTTCTTTTGATGATTATGTTGGTGCTTTAAGCTGCTCCTCTTTAGCTTCCGCAAACTTAGGTTGTTCCTCATCTTGAACTGGAACTGTAGTAGGCTTCTTTGCTACTGCAGGTTCAAGTATCATTCCCCTGATCTCAATGTAACTATCTTTCTGAGGGAGGTTTTGTATCTGATTGTGTGAGACCCTGATCCTCAATGGGTTAGATGTCCTAGAATTCATTGTGTCAGAAATGATAACTAGGTACCGGTGTAGCTGAAATGGTCATTTTGTCCCTGAAAAAATGGATGGGTGATGACTTGAAATGATTGTGTCGAATCTTTCCTATTTTAATTCTGATATTTTTAATCATTTCTTTCCTAATTCGTTTTTTTTTCTAATTCGTTTCTTTCCTAAATTGGGAATTCTATAACCACCTTTTAGAAGATTTATCTCTTAAGCATTATCATATCTGATCTAAGCTTAAAACTAGGGAAAATTAATCCCTTAGGCACCTATAAATACATGGTCAGCTACCCCATAAATCCAAAGAGTTCATTCTCTCTCTTTTGTTCTAAAAAACACAAGACTTCTTTCCCTTTTCTTCCTTGTGTGTACTGACTTTTACCCTAATCCCCCAAGTGCCAAAATTTGTCATCGTTCATCAGATTCTTGTGTGTGATAGCTTGATGGAATCCTCTTTTCATGCATTATCTTCCTAGCTTTAATTTGAATTCAAAAGGTTAGTTCTTCTCTTTTATTATTTCTGTCTAAATCCGCTACCTAGGTATGTATGCTGAAATTCTTCCATCCCTTTATAATGCTTCTACTTCTTTTCCTCTAATTTGTATCCTCTAATTTGTATAAGTATTTGGCACATATTCCTTTTTTATTATTATGAAATCGCAACCTATATCTTCATATATGTTGAAATCGGCAATTCCTTCCCTAATACCCTAATTATGCCAAAATTTGTGCTTGAATAAGATTGAATAATTAGGTTAATTTTTGTTGAGTTCTTGGCCATCACATTATGCATTCAAGGGTAGCTTACAGTTGCATCTGATAACTGGTTTTTGGTAGGGTTTGGTGAGTAAATTGGTAAGGAATCGTAGGTTATCCTTTGGATTTCTGATTTGATATTGCATGCTTAGTATTGTGTTGTCTTTGCCTTAAGTTTGGTTAGGTGTTTCTGATCCTAGTGACAAAGGAAAAGGACTAGCTACTTGTCTAGACAAGTGAGAGGTAGGATCTATACCTTATCGGTTTCTCCAGAGATCACTTTGCTTGTTTCTTTGACTTTGGTTGTGTGATAGTGTATGCATGCTTGCGGATTACTTGTACATGCTTGAGGATTTATTTCTGGTTCCTTAGGTGATTTTGGACCCTATGATTGAGGATTGATTGCTCTTTATTCGGTTTGGTCATATTGTGAGACCCTGAATCCTTGGTTCTAGAAATCCAGAAGCCAGTGAAGCTAAAATGACCATTTTATCCTTAAAGAAATAGATGTGTGGGGTAGTAAGAAATGGATATGTGGTAGCCAGAAATGGTATTGAAGATTCTTTCCTATTTTGTTTGATTTCATTTCCTTTTTGATTCATTTATATCATAAATGGTATATCTTCTAAACTTAAGGGGATAATTCCAGAATTAAATCCTAAAGATTATCTCCTTATATCTAGCCTTAAAAGTATGAAAAATTAATCCCATTAATCCTATAATGTGAGACCTCGACCCTTCTTAGTTTAGATGTCCAGGAAGTCCAGGAGCCGATGCAGCTGAAATGACTATTTTGTCCCTGAAGAAATGGATGCATGATGGTCTAAAATGGTTGCTGCCAGATATTTTCTATTTTAATTCTAGTATTTTTATATTAATTATCCTTATTTTTATCCCTTCTTATCTAAGATATTAGATAATTCTTCCATTTAAATAAAATATCTCTTTTAGTAGATTTATCCTTTTTAAATAGAACTATCCATCTAATAGAATTATCCTTTAATTATCTTTTTAAGCTTAAAAGTATGGATTTATCTCTTAGCTAAACCTCCTTAGACACCTATAAAAGAGTTGCTAGCCTATCCCACCTAAACATATCAAAACCTACAAAAACATTTCGTAATTTACTCCCTTCTTCTTAATTTTTTATTTTTACCTAAACCCTAGCCGAAACCCCTTGATCTTCATCTTAGCATAACTCTCTCATCCTTTATCGGATTCTTGCGAATAATAGCTTTTTGTAAACCTCTCTTCATCCTATTTCTAACCAATTCGGGTTTTTTATCTGAAAGTTAGTTTTTCTTTGTTAAAAGTTAAATCATATTTCAGCAGAATTGTCAAAATCTGCTTGAACTTCAAAATAGTATAACTCTCTCATCCTTTGTCGGATTCTTGTGAATAATAGCCTGTTGGAAACATTTTTCCATTATCTATCCAGAAATCCTTGGTTTTTTATTCTTTAGGTTATTTTTTCTTTATTAAAAGTTAAATCATATTTCAGAGAAATTGCCAAAATCTGCTTGAATTTCAAAATGGCATAACTCTCTCATCCTTTGTTGGATTTTTGCAAATAATAGCTTATTGGAAAGTTATTTTCGTTCTATATCCAGCCATCTAGGGATTTTCTTTTGGAGGTTAGTTTTTCTTTTTCGTAATTTAGGTCAAAATTCGGCGGGATTCGGTTTCAAAATTATGTGATTCTACCTTTAATTGATTTCTGTTATTGCTCCTCTTGTTCGTATGATTTCTTAACATCCATTCACGATTTTAAAATCATGAATTCATCCTTTGAATCTTTCCTATTTATGAAATCAGCATACCCTACCTTTGCCTTATTGATGCCTATCTTGATCAACTGATTAACCTATTGGATTCTGATCTTGTTTCTTTCTTTTGATTGTACATGTTATAAACATCTATTCCTTTCTTAACTTCATAAAATCACAACTCCTAACCTCTCTAATGTTGAAATCTCAAGTTGCTCTATAAACCTTAAGGTGTTGCCAAAATTTGTATATTGAATTAGGGTGAAATATCAAGTGGATTCTTACTAAGTTATTGGCCAGCACATCACACATTTAGGGAAAGATATTGCTGCACCCGGATCGTTGGATTCTGGTAGGTTAATTGGTAAGGATTCCTATTTTCTTTGGTTTTCAATTAAGTAGTCTTGTGGCTTAGTATTGTCTGATGTTTGTCTTGTAATTGTTTAGGAGGTTCAGATCTTATTGGAAAGACAAAGGATTTTATCTGATTCAGACACGTGAGAGGTAGGATCTATGCCTCATCGGTTCCTTTGGTTACCCTATTGTTTGATTGTTTGAATATGAGTGAATTCGATTGCCTATCTTGATTATATGCTTGCGGAATGTGTGATTATGATGATAGGGAATCTCAAAAGTTAATAGGAAAATAGGTTACCTGATTCAGTTATGACTTTGAGGATTGATCTTTGATTTGTATTGTGATTTGATTCAGGATTCTTTGTTGTAATTTTTGTATGCGTGTACTATGCGTGTATGAGTCTATGTGCCCTGTTTGTGCTTTGTTTGAAGGATACTTTTGTCGCTGGCCATACGAGGTAAGTATTGTTGTTTCTAGAGAGAGAAGAGATGCTTACCGAACCGGGTGATTTATGGGTAGTTATTCCTAGTAAGAGCTCGCTGGATGCCTTATAGGCCGGTTCACGTATGGACGTCAGGAAGCCTTGTAGGCTAGTTCGAGTCTGGACGTCAAGATGCCCTATAAGCCATTTCAAGTCTAGACATTAAGTTTCCTTGCTTGAGTGTGATAAGATGACTTGTAAGCGATGCTGCAAGAGTGCTCCTAGGACAACTTAAGTTTGGATGTCAGAGAAAACTAAAAGGCTTGCTGTAATATTGATTGTCTAACCATTGACCCTTTGTGAAGCAAAGCCTTGGACAACGTAGGTGGAAGGGGATAGCTTTTTCTTTTCCTACTCCCGAGAGTAACCTGATGAGTTTTCCTGCCTGTGTACTTTTGATTTTCAAAAGTGTTTGTAGTCCACCCTCAGCCTTAGTTTGGGCCCTAACCCTTTTGGTTGATTCTTCAATTGTGTGATACCCTTAGATGAGTAGGGATGATCTGATGTTGTTTGGGAGATGTTTGATTAGTAATTCCTAGTACTTATGATGCTGTGACCCTACTGAGATTCTTGTAATCTCATCCCTTTTTTTCTCCCCCTTTGCAGGCTTAGGTGTTTGCTTTGTTGCTGGTACCAAAGGTGTGAGATCAAGGCTGCACGACTGGACAAATTTGCACCTCTTTTCTATTGAATGTGCATGCCATGTATTTAAACTTGTGTGGATTTGCATTCTGGCTTTCCAATCCCTCTTTCTCTTTTTGTTGCTTCCAAAATATGCATAATACTATTGGTTGATGTTTTGAGATTCCTATAGGACTTGTGTGTTATGTTTTCACTTGTTTTGAGTATTATATAAGTCTTCCGCTGATGTTTTCTTTCACTCCGTATAAGCCTGAAATTCATTTATGTATGAATACGCTCCAACCTTTAAATAGCATATAAATCAACCAATAAAATTGATAATTAGGTGACTTGAGCCTTGTGGGATTCAAATAGGACCTTGCGAGGGCTTATTTGGGTTTTACGGCAGTAAGGGTCTTAGTAGGTTGGGTTTGGGTCCATACATATAAACATACCAACCGGCCACACACATGTCCATATACCGAAAATACACAAAATCATCATGTGATATACCCTTCTTCCTTACCCTTGTTGCCGAAAATTCCCAAACACATACC
Source organism: Passiflora organensis (assembly GCA_019739055.1). Lineage (NCBI taxonomy): Eukaryota > Viridiplantae > Streptophyta > Magnoliopsida > Malpighiales > Passifloraceae > Passiflora > Passiflora organensis. Next base: position 136,030 of record JAEPBF010000031.1, read on the forward strand.
ATAGCCAAATTCATTCATCCTCCATCAGATTTCTGCAAATAATAGCTGGTTGGAATCCTCTTTTCATCCTCTATCATGCTATCTTAGTTTCATCATCAGAAAGTTAGTTCTGTCCTATAGTTATTGCAATCATAATTTCCTAGGTATTGGTGCCGAAATTCCTTGATTGATCCTTCAATTGGTTTTAGTTACTGTTCCTTTTGTTCGTATGATTGTTTAGCACCTATTCATGTTGTAATATCATGAATTCATCCCTTAAATCTTCCCTATATGTGAAATCGGCATGCCCTACTCCTTTGCCCTATTGTTTTCGATTTTTGCTGTTTGACTTGTCTATTGATTTATTATCTTATTCTTTTTACTTATATGTGTATTTGGCACCTAATCCTTCTATGTTATAATGAAATCGCAACCTCTAAACCCTATATGCATGAAATCGCAATTTGCCCTTTTTGCCTAACTTAGTGCCGAAATTTTCATGGTGAATTGGGTTGAAAAAACAGATTGATTCTAGTTGTGTTCTTGGCTATCACATCACACATCCAAGAGGGTGGTTCCAGCAGCTTCTGACCACTGGTTTCTGATAGGTTGGGTGACTGGAATTAGTATGAAACTAAGATGTTTATTTTGTTTTTGAATGTGTTTTCTTAGTGTGGTATTGTCTTTACCTTATGTATGTTTAGGTAGCTCAGAACGTCTTAAATAAGGTAAAGGATTAGCTACTTGCTCAAAGACAAGAGAGGTAGGATCTATACCTCATCAGTTTCTCCAAATAGCCTTGTTGTTTGATTGATATTTTCGGTACTTGTTTTTGTTGTTGTTGTATACGCATGCATACCTTATGTTTAGTATGAATAATTATGGATTGAACTATGGTTCGTTAAGCAATTTCGAACCCCTATGATAGGTTGTGTGCGCCTAATTCGGATGTGTTATGTGCATTAGACTTGCCGATTGTGTTATGATATGATTGAGGATGCCCTGTTCTGGTATTATGCCTAGTACTTACTTGTGTTTGCTTGTACATGATTGTGTGTCAGGATCCTTTTCCGGTGGCCATTCAGGATAAACACTGATGCTCCAAGGGAGAGGAGAGGTTCTTACTGGTATGGGAGTCACATGGGTGGTAATCTCCAACAAGTGCACGCTGGATTCCTAGTCCTTGTGTGGCTAGAAGCCTAGTCCTTGTGTAGCTAGATGCCTTGTCCTTGTGTGGCAAGATAGATAGGCTTGTTGATTCGATTGTTTGCTAACCATTTATCCTTTTTGTAGCTAAGCCTTGGACAACACAGGTGGAAGGGGATAACCTTTCTATTGATGAGATCGAATGATGAATTACCTGTCTGTGTGCTTCTATTTTCAAAAGTGTTCCTAATCCATCAATAGCTTGTTACTTTTGGCCCTATCCCTATTGAGATTGATTGATGATTGTTTGATACCCCTTTAGCTATGTGAGAAAATCTGATGTTGTTTGGGAGATGATTGTTTAGATTTTTGTAGATCTTATGATGTTATGACCCTACTGAGATTCTTGTAATCTCACCCTGTTGTTTTACCCCTTTTTTAGGCTTAGGTACATATATCACCAAACATAACTCTTTCCTTACCGATTGTTTGCATACCTCTTTCCTTACTGATTGTTTGTGCATATATCACTAAACATGTAGTTTAATTGGACTACTTTCTGGTTCATTAAATCTCTCTTATTCTTGTTAATTTTGTAAATATAATTGAGGGATACTTGCTGGATTTTGAGATCCCTTTGGGACTTGTATGTTGTGGTTCCTTTTGTTAATTATAAAGAATTCTGCTGATATTTTCACTCTGTATGTTGCCAGAATGTTTATCTATTATTATCATTTCCAACCTTTAAAAAGCATAAGAAATGAATCTAATAAAATGAAATTAGTATGGTTGAGCCTTGTGGGATTCACATAGGTCCTAGGTTGGGCTTATTTGGGTTTCACGGTGGTCAGGGTCCTTATAGGTTGGATTTGGGTCCTTACACATATGATATTGGTTTGTGTACTATGTTATGACTTGTTTGAGGATACCCTGTTGTGTTGCTATGCCTTGTATTGCTTGTACTTGTTTGTGTGTGTCAGGATCCTTGTTCTGGTGGCCATTTGGGGTAACTGATCTATGCTCCTAGAGAAAAGAGAGGTACTTACTGTATTGGGAGGCTTATGGGTGGTAATTTCCAGCAAGAGCTCGCTGGATGCCTAGTCCTTTTGTGACTGGATGCCTTCTCCTTATGTGGCAAGATGCCTTATCACTGTGTGGTAAGATGCCTTGTCCTTGTGTGGCAAGATGCTCAGTCCTTGTGTGGCAAGATGCTCAGTCCTTGTGTGGCTGTGATGCCCTTGTTCTTTGTGTGACTCGGATGCCTTGTCCTTGTATGGCAAGATACCCAGTTCGGCAAGATGCTCTTGTTCTTTGTGTGACTCAGATGCCTTGTCCTTGTGTGGCAAGATAGAAAGACTTGCTGTGAGTTTGTTTGCTAACTGTTTTCCCATTTTTGCAGTATAGTCTTGGACAACATAGACAGATGGGGATGCATTATTCAATTTGGAAATAAAATAGTGAAATAATCTGCCTGTGCGTTTCTAAATCAGTCTTGTCATGGCTGTCTACGAAGTGTTTTAAGTCCATCCTTTACTTTATTATTTTTGACTCTTCCTTTGTCTATGTGTTTGCTTGGTGATTGTTTGAGCCTATTGCTAGCATATGCGATCTATGTTATTTGGGAGATATTTGATTGGGTTTCTGCAGATCTTATGATAATGTGACCCTACTGAGATTCTTGTAATCTCATCTCGTTGTTTTTCCCTTTTTTCAGGCCTAAGTACATGTTCTGCTGGCGGTACTGAAGTGTGAGATCAAGGCTGCACGGCGGGAAGATTTGCATCACATTCGTATTGTACTTCCTTGTTGATTTCTAATTGTGCGATTCCCTACATATGCATACGTGCTTTGTCTTATCTTCTGGCTTCTGATTTTTGTTCTTTCCCTTCTTATTTTTGAGTTTCCTACGAGTTTTGTGTGTTATGATTCCACTGATTTTCTATATTTATAAAAGCCTTCCGTTGATGTTTTTATTCACTCCGTAATATGCTAGAATATTGACCAATGAATTTCATGCTCCAACCTTTAAAGCATCTTAATTGATTAATAAATTTGATAATTAGTAAGACTTGAGACTTGTGGGATTTAGATGAGTTATTGAGAGGGCTTGTTCGGGTTTCATGGCGGTAAGGGTCCTATAGGCTGGGTTTGGGTCCTTACAGATTGTAAGATCTCTGGTGGTCTTTTTTTAACATCTGGGAAATATGGCTTCCTTGAGCTTTTAGGTTCTTAATCTTGGAATCAGAAGACTATGAATTGCTTCATCAAATCTTCCAATCCACTCTTCTTTTCCACTGGCAGTGGCTGCTGAGGATGCTTGTTCGCCTAGTGGTAACATAGGTTTCAGCCTCCTCCCTTGTTCGGATTGGGAATCTACTATAAGTTAGGCCTATTATTCTTGTATGAGAAATTGGGATGACTCCTCCAACTCTCATTGTAGGTGATCACATAAGGAGCTGGCTGTTTCCCTAGGTCCCCTACATAATCAGTCTCCTCCACTGTCCTTGGACACTGATACTTATTGTGATTCCCACCACACCGGTTATACAAAGCTAGAACTAGCTGATTTACAGCACCTCCACTAACACTGGCCACTGATGCTATCACATCTCCGAACCTAAAATTTTACACAACAATTGAAGTATTTGGTTCGCCAGCACGAGAGGAAAAATTTTGGGATGTTTCTGAGACTAGACATGCTTCTGAGGAGTAAGACAATTCAGATGGTAGCGGAGCATGATTATTTCCATTCTTGGAAAACCAAAATTTCCTATGTCAGGACCTAAACTCAACCTATAAGGACCTTTAGCACCGTGAGACCCAAATAAGCCCTCGCAAGGTCCTATTTGAATCCCACAAGGCTTAAGTCAACTAGTTATTTAGGTTATTTTTAAGGTTGGAGCATAAAATTTCATTTCTGGCATAAAACGGAGTGAAAGAAAACATCAATGGAAGACTTTTATAAATATAAAACCAGTGAAAACATAACACACAAGTCCTCAGGGAATCTCAATCAGCAAACATCTGTTCATGTCAATATGTGAAAATAAGAATAGTAATCGGAAAGCCAGAAATAAAATTGAAATGTGATATGCAATCGTCCCGCCATGTGGCCTTGATCTCACACCTTGGTACCGCTAGCAAAACATGAACCTAAGCCTGAAAAATGAGAAAAATAACATAATGAAATTATAAGAATCTCAGTAAGGTCGCAACATCATAAGATTTGAGAAAACCTAAACAAGCATCTTCTAAACCACTTATATAGATCCCATATATACAATATGCCCCAAAAAATTCAACAAAAAAACACAACATTATACTAGGGCCGAGTTTAACAAAACCACGGGGGAGGACTCAAAACATTTCGTAGATAACCATCACAAGTTAGAAACCAGAAGCATATAGGCAGCTCAATTTGTTACACGATTTGTAAAACCAAATGACTATCCCCTACCACCTATTTTGTCCAAGGTTGTGATAAAAAAAGATTAAAAATTATTTTGCCTCTGAAGAAATGATGTGTGAGGGCCTAAAATGGTTATTGCCAAATATTTTCTATTTTAAGTCTGGTATTTTTATGATCCTTAAGTTTTATCCCTTATTATCCAAGGTATTAGATAATTCTTCCTTTTAAATAGAATATCTCTTTTAATATAATTATCCTCTTAAATAAAATTATCCTTTTAATAGAATTATCCTTTTAAGTTGAAAAGTAGGAAATTATCTCTTAGCTAAACCTCCTTAGACACCTATAAAAGAAGAGGATGACCTACCCTGATAAATCATACCCAAAATCTCCTAAATTATTTTGGAATTATCCCCTCCCTTGTCTCCTTCCTCTCAATTTCAGAATTTTGCTTACCCTAAACCCTAGCCGAAATTCCTTGATCTTCATCCAAGCATAACTCTCTCATCTTTTGTCGGATTTCTGCAAGTAATAGCTTGTTGGAAATCTCTTTCCATCCTCTATCTAGCTATCTTGGGTTGGTCATCATAAGGTTAGTTCTTCTCTATCGAAATTCAAGTCGTAACTCGTCAGTTTTTGTGCCAAGATTGTGTGATTCTTTCTTTAATTGATTTCTATTGTTATTCCTTTTGTTCGTATGATTGTTTGGCATCCATTCATGTTGTAAAATCATGAATTCATCCTTTGAATCTTCCTATACATGAAATCGACATGCCCTATTCCTAACCCTATGTTTGCCAACTTTGATTGATTGACTTGTCTATTGGTTTCAAATCTTGTTCATTTTAATTGTTTGAGTAACTGGCACCTATTCCTTCCTTATTCATATGAAATCACAGCTTCTTCTTATATGTATGATGAAATCACAAGTTACCCTATCAAGCTCTAAGGTGTTTCTGAAATTTGTATGATGAATTAGGGTGAATAATAAAATTGTTTCTTGCTGAATTTTTGGCCATCACATTATGCATTCAAGGGGAAGATATTGCTGCATCCGGATCGCTGGATTTTGGTAGGTTAATTGGTAAGAATTCCCAATGCCTTTGGTTTTTAATTAAGTAATCTTGTGACTTAGTATTGTGTGGTCTTTGCTTTGTAATTGTTTGGGAGATTCTGATTTTATTAGAATGGCAGAGGATTGCATCTAATTCAAACTCTTGAGAGGTAGGATCTATGCCTCATCGATTCCTTTGGTTACCTTTTTATTGTACGCTTGTATGATTGTTTGATTGTTGATTTCAGTTTGATTAACTTTGGATTGAGTGCGCAATTGATTGGTTTAACTAGGAGTTAGTCTCAAAAATTAATAGGGCAATAGGTTGCCTAATTCGGTTATGACTTTGATGATTGATCTTTGATTTTTATTGTGATTGATTGAGGATCCTTTACTGTGATTTGTGTATGCGTGTACTATATATGTATACATGTATGCACCTTGTTTTGTTTTGTTTGAAGCATCCTTTTGTCGCTGGCCATGCGAGGTAAGTATTGTTGCTTCTACGAAGAGGAGAGGTGCTTACAGAACCGGGAGATTTATGGTTCCTTATTCCCAGCAAGAGTTCACTGGATGCCTTATAGGCCAATTCAAATTCGGACGTCAGGAAGCCTTGTAGACCTGTTTGAGTCTGGATGTCAAGATGCCCTATAGGCCAGTTCAAGTTTATACATTAGGATGCTCTATTTCTGTGTGACAGGATGACTTGTATGCATAGCTGCAAGAGTGCTCTTAGGCCAGTTAAAGTCTGGATGTCAGAGACAACTAAAAGGCTTGCTATAATACTAATTGTCTAGCCATTTTACCTTTTTTTCCATACAGCCTTGGACAACATGAGCAGATGGGGAAAAACCTTGGTTTTGAAAATCAGATTATGTTATAGGCTGCCTGTGTGCTTCTGAATAAGAAGTGTTTTTAGTCTTCCCCTTTTTTTTATACAAATTTCGACCTATCCTTATATTATGTGTGCTTTTGATGATTTTGGCCTCTGTTATGTGTAATTAATTGTTGCGGCATTAAATGGATATCTTAGCTTGTTTTAGGTATTAAATGTGAAATTCTTATAATCTCATCCCTTCTTTTCTCCCCCTTTGCAGGCTTAAGTGTGTGCTTTGTTGCTGGTACCAAAGGTGTGAGATCAAGGTTGCATAGCTGGACGAATTTATACTTTATTTGCACCACTTTTCTATTGAATGCCCATGCCATATCTTTGAACTTGTGTGGATTTTCATGCTGGCTTTTTTGTAAGGACCCAAACCCAACCTATTAAGGACCCTTACCACCGTGAAACCCAAATAAGCCCTCGCAAGGTCCTATTTGTACTTTATTTGCACCACTTTTCTATTGAATGCCCATGCCATGTCTTTGAACTTGTGTGGATTTTCATGCTGGCTTTTTTGTAAGGACCCAAACCCAACCTATTAGGACCCTTACCACTGTGAAACCCAAATAAGCCCTCGCAAGGTCCTATTTGAATCCCACAAGGCTCAAGTCACCTAATTGTCAATTTTATTGGTTAATTTATATGCTATTTAAAAGTTGGAGCATATTCATACATTAATGAATTTCTGGCTTATACGGAGTGAAAGAAAAAATCAGCGGAAGACTTATATTAATACTCAAAACAAGTGGAAACATATACACAAGTCCTATACAAATCTCAAAACATCAACCAATATTATCATGCATATTTCGGAAGCAACAAAAAGAAAAAGAGGGATTGGAAAGCCAAAATGCAAATCCATACAAGTTCAAAGACATGGCATGCGCATTCAATAGAAAAGTGGTGCAAATTCATCCAGCCGTGCAGCCTTGATCTCACACCTTTGGTACCAGCAACAAAATACACACCTAAGCCTGCAAAGAGGGAGAAAAGAAGGGATGAGATTACAAGAATCTCAGTAGGGTCACAGCATTATAAGTCCTAGGGATTTCCAGTCAAACATCTCCTAAACAACATCAGATCATCCCTACTCATCTAAGGGTATCACGTAATTCAAGAATCAATCAAAAAGGTTAGGGCCGAAACTAAGGCTGAGAGTAGACAACAAACACTTCTGAAAATCAGAAGTACATAGGCAGGAAAACTCATTAGGTTACTCTCGGGAGTAGGAAAAGAAAAAGTCATTCCCTTCCAGCTGTGTTGTCCAAGGCTTTGCTGCAAAAAAAGTAAATGGTTAGACAGTCAATATTGCAGCAAGCCTTTTAGCTGTCTCCGACATCCAGAATTGAACTGGCCTAGGAACACTCTTGCAGCAGCGTGTACAAGTCATCCTGTCACTCTCAAATAGGGAAACCTAACGTCCAGACTCAAACTGGCTTATAGGGCATCTTGACGTTCAGATTCGAACTGTCTTACAAGGCTTCCTGACGTCCCGACTTGAACCGGCCTACAAGGCATCCAACGAGCTCTTGCTGGAAATAACCACCCATAGACCTCCCAGTTCGATAAGCATCTCTCCTCTCCCTAAGAGAAAAAATACTTACCTAGGATGGCCAGCGACAAAAGGATCCTTCAAACAAAGCACAAACAGGGCACATACATGCATACACACATAGTACACGCATACACAAATCACAACAAAGGATCCTCAATCAAATCACAACAAAGGATCCTAAATCAAATCACAATACAAATCAAAGATCAATCCTCAAAGTTATAACTGAATCAGGAAACCTATTTTCGTATTAACTTCCGAGATTCACTATCATCATAATCACACATTCTGCAAGCATATAACCAAGATAGGCAATCGAATTCACTCATATTCAAACAATCAAACAATAGGGTAACCAAAGAAACTGATGAGGCATAGATCCTACTTCTCACGTGTCTGAATCAGATGCAATCCTTTACTTTTCCAATAAGATCAGAATCTCCTAAAAAATTACAAGGCAAAGACCACACAATACTAAGCCACAAGACTACTTAATTAAAAACTAAAGGCATTGGGAACCTTTACAAATTAACCTACCAAAATCCACTGATCCGGATGCAGCAATATCTTTCCCCTGAATGTATGATGTGATGGCCAAAAACTCAATAAGAATCAACTTGATTATTCACCCTAATTCAATATAAAAAATTTGGCAACACCTTAAGGTTTATAGGGAAACTTGCAATTTCAACATTAGAGAGTTTAGGGGATATGATTTCATGAAATTAAGAAAGGAATAAGTGTTTATAACATATACAATCAAATGAAACAAGATCAGAATCCAATAGGTTAATCAATTGATCAAGATAAGCATCAATAGGACAAAGGTAGGGCATGCTGATTTCATGAATAGGAAAGATTCAAAGGATGAATTGATGATTTTACATCATGAATGGATGCTAAATAATCATTTGAACAAGAAGAACAATAACATAAATCAATTAAACACAGAATCATACAATTTTGAAACCTAATCCCACAGAATTTTGACCTAAATTACGGCATCATCAATGGATGCTAAAAAATCATATGAACAAGAAGAACAGTAACAGAAATCAATTAAACGCAGAATCACACAATTTTGAAACCTAATCCCACAGAATTTCGACCTAAATTAAGGCACAGAAAAACTAACCTTCAGAATAAAAACCCAAGATGGCTGGATAAAGAACGGAAAGAGCTTTCCAACAAGCTATTATTCACAAGAATCCAACAAAGGATGAGAGAGTTATGCTATTTTGAAGTTCAAGCAGATTTTGGCAATTCTATCAAAATATGATTTAATTTTTAATAAAGAAAAACTAAACTCCAGATGAAAAACTCAAGATTTTTGGAAAGAGTATGAAGAGAGCTTTCCAACAAGCTATTATTCGTAAGAATCGATAAAGGATGAGAGAGTTATGCTAAGATGAAGATTAAGGAGTTTCGTTAGAAGAAAGGGATAAATTACAAAATTTCTATATGGGTTTTAGTATGTTTAGGTGGGATAGGCTGGCCACTCTTTTATAGGTGTCTAAGGAGGTTTAGCTAAGAGATAAATCCCTACTTTTAAGCTTAAAAAGATAATTAAAGGATAATTTTATTTAAAATAATAAATCTATTAAAAGAGATATTTTATTTAAAAGGAAGAATTATCTAATATCTTAGATAATAAGGGATAAAACTAAGGATAATTAATATAAAAATATCAGAATTAAAATAGAAAATATCTGGCAACAACCATTTTAGGCCATCACGCATCCATTTCTTTAAGGGCAAAAATAGTCATTTAAGCTGCATCGGTTCCTGGACTTCCTGGACATCTAAACTAGGAAGGGACGGGGATCTCACATTTTCAATCCCTCTTTCTCTTTCTTGTTGCTTCTGAAATATACATGATACTATTTATTGATGTTTTGAGATTCCTGTGGGACTTGTGTGTTATGTTTTCATTTATTTTTAATGTTAATGACAGTCTCCCGCTATTCTTTTCTTTCACTCCATATAAGCCAGAAATTCATTAAACATTCTCCAACCTTTAAATAGCATATGAATCAACCAATAAAATTTGTAATTAGTAAGACTTGAGCCTTGTGGAATTCAAATAGAACCTTGCGAGTGCTTATTTGGGTTTCACTGCGGTAAAGGTCCTAATAGGTTCGGTTTGGGTCCTTACAGATTTGTTAGCAGAGCATAGTTTAGTAGACTGTGTGATTTGCATGATATTGTGTTCTCAATTTTAGAAACATGCACATATGTCTATATGTGCTTTGATTGATTATGACTTACAAGTATTAAAGCATGACTATAAGATTTGCATGTTTTTGTATGTTGATTGCATGTTGATATGTATGATTTGCTAAGTGTTGTGTATTTTCTGTGTATACTGAAATATATGTGTATGTTTGTGTTTTATTTCCAACATATACTCCACCAAGGTATCATCTATTTTTTGGTTTTGTGTTTTATATTGGGAAGTTACATCATATGTGTTTGTTTAGTATGCCAAGGTAGACGAGGAAGTAGAGTAGCGCACAGAAAGCATAGTAAGTTTGTAGCCTATAGTTCTTGTGCAGAAATTTTGAGGATGAAATTTTTATAAGCAAAGGAGGATGTGAGACCCTGATCCTCCATAGGTAGATATCCTAGAAATCCACAGGTCATAAATGGAACTCAGGTACTGTGCAGCTGAAATGACTATTTTTCCCCTGGAAAAATAATGTGTGATGACCTAAAATGATTATTGCCGAATATTTTCTATTTTAATTCTGGTATTTTTATCATCCTTAAGTCTTATCCCTTATTATCCAAGGTATTAGATAATTCTTGTTTTTAAATAGAATATCTATTTTAGTAGAATTATCCTCTTAAATAGAATTACCCTTTTAATAGAATTATCTTTTAATTATCTTTTTAAGCTTAAAATTAGGAAATTATCTCTTAGCTAAACCTCTTTAGACACTTATAAAAGAAGAGGTTGAACTACCCTGATAAATCATACCCAAAACCTCCTAAATAATTTTGGAATTGTTCCCTCCCTTCTCTCCTTCCTTTCAGTTTCTGATTTTTGCTTACCCTAAACCCTAGCTAAAATTCCTTGATCTTCATCCTAGCATAACTCTCTCATCCTTTGTTAGATTTCTCCAAATAATAGTTTGTTGGAAATCTACTTCCATCCTCTATCTAGCTATATTGGCTTGGTAATCAGAAGGTTAGTTCTTCCCTATAGAAATTCAAGTCATAACTAGTCGGTTCTGGTGCCAAGATTGTGTGGTTCTTCCTTCAATTGATTTCTATTGTTATTCCTTTTGTTCATATGATTGTTTAGCATCCATTCATTTGTAAAATCATGAATTCATCCTTTGAATCTTTCCTATACATGAAATCGGCATGCCCTATTCCTAACCTTATGTTTGCCAACTTTAATCAATTGACTTGTCTATTGGATTCAAATCTTGTTCATTCTAATTGTTTGAGTAACTGGCACCTATTCCTTCCTTATTCACATGAAATCATAGCTTCTTCATATGTGTATAATAAAATTGCAATTTACCCTATTAAGCGCTAAGTTGTTGCCGAAATTTGTATGATGAATTAGGTTGTCAGACCCTGAATTTTGAGTTTTAGAAGTCCAGAAGCCAGTATAGGTGAAAAGACCATTTTACCCCTGAAGAAAATGATGTATGATGGCCGAAATTGGTAAGGAATGTCTAGTGATTGTTTCTGGTTTTAGTTCCATTTGATTTGGTTCTTTATTGCTTGATAATTACCTTAGAAAATAAAATCCCTAGGGAGAATAACTACAGAATTTAACTATGGTACCTATCTTAGTTTAATTTAACCCTTAAAGTAGAGAAATTAACCCCATAACCACCCTACATAAAGAGGGATCCGGGCACACTTAAACCTTATAAAGAAAATATGCATATTTCGTCCAACCAAAAACCAAAAACCCTCTCATCGTTTGTCGTATTCTGGAAAATAATAGCTTGTTGGAAATCTCTTTCCGTCCTCTAGCCAACCATCTTGGGTTTTTTTTCTGAAAATTAGTTTTATTTTCCGTAATTTAGGTCATAATTCGTCGGGATTAAGTCTCAAAATTTGTGATTCTACCTTCAATTGATTTCTGTTGTTGTCCCTCTTGTTCGTATTATTTTTTAGCATCCTTTCATGATGTAAAATCATGAATTCATCATTTGAATCTTCCCTATACATGAAATTGACATGCCCTACCTTCGCCCTATTTGTTTCTTATTGATCAATTGATTAACTTATTGGATTCTGATCTTGTTTATTTAGGTTGTATCTGTTACAAACACCTAATCCTTCCTTGTTAACAGAAATCACAACCCTACTATCTTGTATGCATGAAATCGCAATTTATCTTATGCTCTATTCTTAGAGCTGAAATTTGCATAGTTAATTAGGATGGTAATTCAGGTTGAATCTTGTTAAGTTCTTGGCTATCACATCACACATCCAAAGGAGAGGCACCTGCGACATCTGATCACTGGTTTCTGATAGGTTTGGTGAGTGGAATTGGTAAAGAAATAGGGTATTCAATTGGTTATTGAGTATGCATGCTTAGTTTGGTTTTGTCTTTGCCTTATGATTTTATAAGTGGCTCGTATCCCTTGAATAAAGACAAATGAATAGCTTCTTGTTCAGAGACAAGAGAGGTAGGATCTATGGCTCATCAGTTTTTTCAGAGATCGTTATTGTTTGTTTGTTAATTTTTGTACTTACATGTATGATAAGTCTATGTGCATATGTTGTAGTCAGTATGCTTAAATTGCGGATCAAGATATGATCCTCTAGGCTATACTGAACCATTGAGTTAGAATATGAGTGCCTAATTTGCATGTGTTGTGTGCATTGAACATGATGATTGTGTTATAACATGATGATTCTGTTCTAAAATGACTGAGAATACCCTGTTGTGGTCTAGTGCTATATGCTTGCCTGTGTGTGCTTGTGGTGTTTGTGTATCAGATTCTTTTCCAAAAGCCATTCAGAGTAAGTGCTGATGCTCCTGGGAAGAGGAGAGTTTCTTACTGGTATGGGAGTCGTATGGGTGGGAATCTCCCGCATGTGCACGCTGGATGCTTGATCTTTGTGTAGCTAGATGTCTTGTCCTTGTGTGGCAGGATGAATAGGCTTACTGATTAGCTTGTGTGCTAATGCTTCTACCATTTATGCAGCGAAGCCTTAGACAACACAGGTGGAAGGAGATGGCCTTTTCTGTTGATGAGATTGATTGATGATTTACCTGCTTACTTCAAACTTTTGGAAGCGTTTGCAGTCTACCCTCAGCCTTAGTTTTGGCCCTAACCTTGGATTGGTTCTTGAATTGCGTAATACCCTTAGATGTGTAGGGATGATCTGATGTTGATTGGGAGACCTTTGTTTAAGATTTTTGTAGATCTTATGATGCTATGACCCTACTGAGATTCTTGTAATCTCATCTTGTTGTATTCACCAATTTTTCAGGCTTAGGTACATTTGTTGTTCGTGGTACAATTGTGTGACAATCAAGGCTGCACGGCGGGGCAATATCGCATCACATTGCATATTTTTGTCTCCTTGGTTGCTTGTGTATACAATATGATCACTGATTGGACTATCTTTCTGGTTTCTCAAGCTTGCTCTTTTGCTTGTTGTTTCCGAACTATGTTGGGGGTTATTTGCTAGGTATTTGGATCCCTATGGCACTTGTGTGTTATGGTTCATTAATTAAATTTAAAGACTTCAGCTGATGTTTTATGCATTCCATATAGTACCAGAATATTTGTCCAATATCATGCTCCAAACTTTAAAATTTTAAAGGAATTAACATGCTAAAATCAAAACTAGATGGATAAGCCTTGTGGGATTCAGATAGGTCATGGTTTTGACTTGTTTGGGTTTCACGGTGGTAAGGTGTCCCATTACGAGCAAATTTTGGAAAATGGGATTTGGGTTCTTAAAAGGATGAATAATCAGGTTGTTTCTTGCTAAATTATTGGGCATCACATCACGCATTCAGGGGAGAGATATTGCTGTATCTGGATTGCTGGATTTCGGTAGGTTAATTGGTAAGGATTGCCGATGCCTTTGGTTTTTAATTAAGTAATCTTATGGCTTAGTATTGTGTGATCTTTGCCTTGTGATTGTTTAGGAGATTCTGATCTTATTGGAAAGGTAGAAGATTGCATCTGATTTAGACTCATGCGAGGTAGGATCTATGCCTCATCGGTTCCTTTGGTTACATTTTGATTGTACACTTGTACGCTTGTTTGATTGTTGAATTCAGTTTGATTAACTTTGGATTGAGTGCGCAATTGATTGGTTTACCTAAGAGTTAGTCTCGGAAATTAATAGGGCAATAGTTTCCTAATTCGGTTATGACTTTAATGATTGATCTTTGATTTGTATTGTGATTTGTGTATGCGTATACTATGTGTGTATACGTGTATGTGCCTTGTTTGTGCTTTGTTTGAAGGATCCTTTTGTTACTGGCCATGCGAGGAAAGTATTGTTGCTCCTAGGGAGACGTGACATGCTTACCGAACTAGGAGGTTTATGGTTGGTTATTCCCAGCAAGAGCTTACTGGATGCCTTGTAGGCCGGTTCAAGTTCGAACATCAGGATGCCTTGTAAGCCAGTTCGAGTCTGGACGTAAAGAAGCTCTATAGGCCAATTCGAGTCTGGACATTAGGATGCCCTATTTCTGTGTGACAGGATGACTTGTATGTGTAGCTGTAAGAGTTCTCCTAGGCCAGTTAAAGTCTGGATGTCAGAGACAACTAAAAGACTTGCTGTAATATTGATTGTCTAGCCATTTTACCCTTTTTTCCACATAGCCTTGGACAACATGGGCAGATGGGGACAAACCTTTGTTTTAAAAATCAGATTATGTTATAGGCTGCCCGTGTGCTTCTGAATATTAAGTATTTTCAGTCTTCTCCCTTTTTTTCTACCAATTTCGACCTACCCTTATATTGTGTGTGCTTTTGATGATTTCAGACCCTATTATGTGTGATTAATGCTTACATTTTTAATTGGATATCTTAGCTGGTTTTAGGTGTTGATCTTTTGGTTTTTGGGAGATGCTTGATTGGGAATCCCAAGAAGTTATGATGTTGTGACTACTTATAATCTCATCCCTTCTTTTTCCCCCTCTGCAGGTTTAGGTGTGTGCTTTGTTGTTAGTACCAAAGGTGTGAGATCAAGGTTGCATAGCTGGACGAATTTGCACCTCTTTTCTATTGAATGCGCATGCCATGTCTTTGAACTTGTGTGGATTTTCATTCTAGCTTTTCAATCCCTCTTTCTCTTTCTTGTTGCTTCCGAAATATACAAGATATTATTGGTTGATGTTTTGAGATTCCTTTGGGACTTGTGTGTTATGTTTCCATTTGTTTTCATTGTTAATGGAAGTCTTCCACTATTGTTTTCTTTCACTACGTATAAGCCAAAAGTTCATTAAACATGCTCCAACCTTTAAATAGCTTATAAATCAACCAATAAAATTTATAATTAGTAAGACTTGAGCCTTGTGGAATTCAAATAGGACCTTGCGAGGGCTTATTTGGATTTCACGGCAATAAGGGTCCTAATAGGTTGGGTTTGGGTCCTTACAGGCAATACTATTCCCACATAGTTCCGAAATCACTTAAGGAACAAACACTCAATCCGCAAGCATGTATAAGCATAATGAACAAAACAAAATCAATAAGAACAAGTAAGATGATTTCCAGAGAAACTGATGAGGTATAAATAGTATCTCTCACGCGTCTAAACAAATAACTATTCCTTTTCCTTTATCACAAGAATAAGAAACACCTAAACAATCATAAGGCAAAGACAACACAATCCTAAACATGCAATATGAAATCAGAAAATCAAAGGACATCCTACGGTCCTTACCAATCTCACTCACCAATACCTATCGAAACCAACAATCCGAATGCAGTAATAACCTCCCTCTGAATGTATGATGTGATGGCTAGAAACCTATTAAGTATCAACTTAATTATTCAATCCCTTTAATGTAAATTTTGGTAACACTAGGGTTATAGAGCATCAATTACGATTTCACAAATAACAAAGGTATAGTTTGCAATTTTGTAATATTAAAAGGGGAATAGGTGTCAGATGTTCATATAAATAAGAGGAACAAGATTCGGAAGCATCCGAAAAGGACAGAGGAAAATCGACACAAGCATAGGCATAGGCAATCTCTGCAGCAAATTAATAAACAACCACTAACCTTCTGAATATGAATTCAAGCAAGGAAGATGCAGCACGAAGAGAGGAATCCACCAAGCTATCACTCAACAATTTGACAAGGAAGGAAGAATTTCGACAATGATAGGGAAGGGGGAAGGTTTCAGCCGCACAAGGAAGAAAGAAGGAGAACTTATGTTTGTGAAGAAACAAAAGAGAGAATGAGAGTGTGAGGAAGGCTGGCCTCTCTTTATATAGATGTCTTTGAAGGTTTAGTTAAGAGATAATCCCTATTTTTAAGCTTTTAAAGGATAAAATAAGGTTTAAAGGATAATCCTTCTAGTAGATTCCTCTAAAAGATAATTCTACTAAAAAAGAATAGACTTAAAAGGAAGAATTATCTAATAGTTTGGATAATAGGGATTTAAACTAAGGATAATTAACATAAAAATATCTGAATAAATAATAGAAAAAATAGAAAATAAACATTTATAGCCATCATATATTTATTTTTCAAGGGCAAAATGGTTATTTCAGCTGCTCCGGTCCCTAGATGTCATTTCTGACTCATAGACTTCTAGGAAATCTACCCTATTGAGGATTAGGGTCTCACATCCTCACACTTTTGTTGTTATATTACCACTCACTTTAGTTACATAAGTTCCTTACTATGTGAGTGTACTTGTCATGTCCCGAAAATTATACCAACAAATCCCTTAGGCTTTGGTATATCATAAGTATACCTTAATTACCTTATCATTAGTGCAATCCGAAGTTGATCCACATGTGATATCATTAGTATCAATAATCATTTGTGCACATTGCAACTGAGAAGCAATATCACTCAATACTCACTTTAGTTAGTAAAAAATTTCTATTGATGGCGACGTATGTCTTCTTGATTGGTAAATTATCAGAGCTTTAGTCTATATATCTAAATCTTTATACTATTGATTATAAAATCATATCACCATCTCAGATTTGTTTACTTGAGAAGTAGTCATTTGAAATCGTCTTTATGACAAAAATTTCTTGATACCTTTGATTAAGTTTGTTTGATGACTCTTAAGATTCTTTAGTCAGGGGAGCTAATTGAGGTTAAATAATTTTGATTTCCTCAACATTAGCCAAATTTAGTCACATGACTTATGCAATCCCTTGATTATACTATAAAAATATAGTAACTAAGCTAGATGAAGTATTCCTACCATTAAAAGAGGAAAGGAACGTATAGCTTTTGAGTATGCCTACCATTGAAAAAGAAAAAGACCAGTTTGATTAAAATTTCTTGAGTGCCAGTCTAGAAAGGGAAAACGTGTGCATAATATACTAATCATTGATTGTGGATAAGACTATCTTGATGGAGCAAAAAATCTTTGAGTGATTCAAACTAAATTTGTAGAAGTATCAACGTATTTGCCATTGAAATGTCATTAATGTCATCAATTGGACCAGGTAAGTTGAAGGACTACCTCAAACCCAAGAAGTTAAGTATGATAGGTAGTGAATGATGCTATGGAGGGTGCTGAATTTATCATGATGTGATTGATGCTTTGAGATAAACATATTATTGCCTCGAATTTATTTCGATACTGTTGAATTATTAAAAATAAGGAATTAGACTATTATATATGTCCCTTGAACTCTCTATTTTTGAAATATCAATAGATGTAATAAGCTTAATTATTTGATTATGAGGCAAAGGATTAAATTGGATTTGGAGGTTCGGAGAATACCGACTCCATATTAGTTGTTGTTAGCCTGATCTTGGTGTGATAACGTCAAATTTTTTGATAGAGCCTAGAAAATGATAAAAGAGAAATATGTCATGATGCCGAGATGCTTTCTCGTTGTGATACCCCGATCCTTGGTAGGTTAGATGTCCTAGAAGTCCGTGTGTCAGAAATGACCATTTAGCCCCTGATGACTGAATGCTTAATGGCCTTTAAAGGTTTATTTCCAATTTTTCTTATCATTTATTTATGTATTTTTGTGTTAATATGTTTAGTTTAAATCCCCATTTAAGTAGATAATTACCTTTTAGTGGAATGATCTTTAAGCTTAATTATCTTTTAAACCTTATCTTATCTTTTAAGCTTAAAAGTAACCTTATCTTATCTTTTAAGCTTAAATGTAAGGAAAACTTATCCTTTAGGCACCTATATAAGCATAAGCCGGCCACCCCATTCCTCAAACGCTCATTCTCTCGTTTGTTTCTTCATAAACACAAGTCCTATTCCCCTTTCTTCCTTGTGTGGCCGAAACTTATACCTTCACTATCAAAATTACCGAAATTCCTCCTCCTTCATCAGATTGTTGCATGTGATAGCTTGTTGGATTCCTCTCTTCGTGCTGCATCTTTCTTGCTTAAATTAACATTCAAAAGGTTAGTAGTTTTCAATTAAATTACTATCAAAATTTTCCCTACCCTAGTGTGTGAGGACCCGAACCCGATAATTGGGCTCCTCACCGTTGTGGAGTCCCAATTCGTGGCCCAATCAAAACCACACAAGGCTTACCTCAAAAAAAATTCAGAAATTATATAAAAACACAAGTAAATTTGGAACTTTTTACTTTCTTAAAAAAAAAGAAGCATGTATTTAAACAAATATCTCGACACAACAAAATCAATCACGGAGTGCAATTACGAATAGCAGAAGTCTTAAATCTCACACACAACAGGCCACACGGCCCCAAACATACTTTATCCGAATAAATCCAATCAACTCAAAACCCAAGAACAACAAAATATGCCCAAGGCATCATGCTCATCTCATATATCGCAAATTCAAAAGAATACATCAATATCCAATAGCATGCATCAACACAAGCCCACTAAGGGGTCACAATGTCAATGAGCAAGCATGCAAACAGGATAAGCAAGCATAACCAAATCCAAAATACAAAAGAAAGTATCGGGTTTTCAAACGTGTCATATGCAGTAGTCCAGCCCTATGACAACCCAGAAACCTCGACCTAAAAAATAAACAGCTACACAGGGACTCGTCCTAGTCCTGAAAACAACAACAAGAGGGGAGTGAGATTTTGAGGACCTCAGTGAGAGTCACAGCGTCATAAACAATTCCGGTGGAATAGAGGCATATACAAAAACCAATATAAATATTTTATAATAAAAACCACTGTAAGTCACATGATACTAATCGTGTAAGCAATATCACATTTAAATATGATCAAATGCATATGCATGAGTTTGATAATATCAACATGTATCTTAGGCCCATGCACAATAAGTATATAAATCCCAAAATCACATTCTCTTGGGCTACTATGTCCAAAAATTATCGGGGTTGACCTCTAAAATCGCTTCACTGATAACCCCGGCCAAAAGGAAATCGGAAGTCCACTAGTGGTTGATTAAATGCACCTTTCCAAAGTAATAATAACTCTCCTAACACCAGTGTTGTCCTCGGGAAAAGTGGAGAAAACAATTATCGCACGATTCCCAACTCACACACAACTCGAAAAGCCCGAAGGCACATGTAGCCTACCCCATCACCTACTCCCACAAGGCATACATAACCCATCCATACTCCTAGGCAAGGGACTATCTTTCTATCTAAGGATACTCATTCACTTACCTTCGCATTGGCCAAGCGCAGTCCGTCAATTCTAAGTTATACCTAGCAATTATATGTATACGTATTCTTTGCAAGCATGTAGAACAAATCCCAAATCATGTTATAATTTAAATAAAATATAGAACACTCAAAATCAACTCAAAGGCTCCCTAGGAGCCCCAACAAATCAAAAATTCGATGTATATGGATATTCTCAAACGCATTTTAAATCAGATCGCAAACATGCATATAAGTTCAAAACAAACATTTTATGCATCATAAATATGCCTCACACATAATGAACATAACATGCCAAATCACTCATCAATGCACGTATTGCCTCTAGAACCCACTCAATATAGAACAAACTAAGCCCAAATCACTCAATACAACCTCTAGAAACTCAAACCACTCAATTCAGTAAGAAAAACAACGAATCCCTTCACACACTCAATTGATCCTAGGCTCAAATCCCAATTCCAAGCTCCGCCAACATCAAAATTGGTTTCCTCAATCGAAAAAACTTCTCTACAATACACAAACAACCTAACTCAAGCAATGACATCAACCAATTTCATCCAATTCATCAAAAACATAAAATTCCCGAATTTACCGAAATGCCATCGAATACTCAAAATGATCAATCATGGATCAAATGATGTTTTCAAGCAATCTAAAGTATTAAACTATAAAAATAAACATCTAAGCATGCTAAAACAACCACAAATCGGACAAGAAAGTGAAGAAATCAAGCAAAAACTCCTAAAATCCGAATTTACAATAATTACTCTAATTAAGGCAAATTAAGCATAAATGAACATATCAGCTGAGGAAAAGAGGGGAAAGGGATTAGGTTAAGCTTTTGGAACAAAACTCACTCCTTAATTTGAAGAGAAAATGAAGATTGAAGGTTTGGGAGCTTTGTGGGTTTTGGAGGAACTCTCGGCAAAACGGGGAAAAATGGGGGGAAGAAAGAGCTGAATGGGAAAACTGCTCACTCACGTGAGCTGGTAAAGTAGGGACCCTTTTTCATATTTTTTTGTGACTTTTGACTTTTGACTTTAACTTTGACTTTCACTTTAATTTTTTTTTTTAATTCACAGAATCTTAATTGATTATAAAATAGCTCACATATGCCCCAAGTGGGCCAAAATAAAATTTAAAAGCTCAAAATTTAAAAATCAGGCTTTTAAAACGTAATTGGGCTAGAGAATCGAAATCGGTCTCACAAAAGGTAAGTCGGCTCAAAGACCTACGACCACTCAAAACGGGCTTTCAAAAACTTATATGCGGGTCAAAAGAGTAAAATGTGGTATATCCTCTGGACTCAAGCCTCAAACAACACACCAATCGACTAATTAATCTAATACACATTAAAATTCCGAAACGACATGCCGTGCAAATTATCGACAAACCATCAACTACGTGACGTTCTAGACATCCTAAACTTGACATCTAGGCTCTATGACTACGTCCAGGTCACTTAATAAAAAGTTCAACTCTGACAATCACTTGATCAACTCACTCAATCCGACCAAACCGAAAAATCTGACTAAATACAGGTGCTGACTAGACTCTCAAAAGGACGGGGTCTCACATCCTCCCCTCTTTGTAAGAATTTCGTCCCCGAAATTCACTTACCGGAATCCTCAAACAAATGCGGATACTGCTGTCTGATCAACTGCTCTGGTTCCCAAGTCTTCTCCTCTATACGGTCACTACGTCACAAAATATAAACCATAGGCACATTGACGCTGCGTAACTGTCTCACCGCTCTATCCACTATGGCCACTAGCTGAGTCGAATAAGATAAATCATTGGCAATCTCAATCGGTGGTGTCTCCAGGATATGAAATGGATCCGACACGTACTTCCTCAACATGGACACATGGAAGACGTTATGTATCCTCTCTAACTCTAGTGGTAACTCCAATCTGTATGCCACTGAGCCAACTCTGTCAACAATACGGTAGGGACCAATATACCTCGGAGCTAGCTTGCCCCGCTGCTGAAATCTGATCACTCCTTTCCAAGCCGCGACTTTCAAGAATACCCTATCATTAACTGTAAACTCCAAGTCTCCTCTATGGTGATCTGCATAACTCTTTTGTCGGCTCTGAGCTACTCTCAACCGCTTCCTAATCAGAGCAACCTGCTAAGTAGCCTGGTCCACTAACTCTGGACTGTCAAGATGCCTCTCACCAACCTCATCCCAACACAATGAAGTACGACATTTGTGCCCATACAATGCCTCATACGGTGCCATACCAATACTCCTCTAAAAGCTGTTGTTGTAGGCAAACTCCACTAAGGGTAAGCATCGATCCCAAGTGGTTTGCTTGTCCAACACACAAGCTCTAAGCATATCCTCTAGGATCTGTATAGTCCGCTCTGACTGACCATCTGTCTGTGGATGGAAGGTTGTACTGAACCTCAGTTCTGTACCCAATGCACTGTGAAATTTCTCCCAAAATCGAGAAGTGAACCTTGGATCCCGATCCGACACTATTGTCACTGGCACACCATGCAATCTGACAATCTCATCCATGTACCTCGACGCTAGCCTCTCTGGTGTGTCTGTCACTCTGATAGGGAGGAAGTGCGCAGACTTGGTGAGTCTATCCACTATCACCCATATGGCATCGTATCCCCATTGCACACGTGGCAAACCTACCACAAAGTCCATGGTGATATGCTCACACTTTCACTCTGGAATGGGAAGCAGCTGTAACATGCCTGCTGGTCTCTGATGCTCGGCCTTCACCTGCTGACAAACCAAGCATCGAGCAACAAACTCTGTTATGCGCCTCTTCATGCCTGACCACCAATACGACTGTCTCAAATCTCTATACATCTTGGTGTTACCCGGATGTACAGAGAATGCTGAACTGTGAGCCTCTGTCAGAATCCTTTGTCTCAACTGCTCGTCATGAGGTACACACATACGACCTCGGAAAGTCAAAATACTGTCACCTCTAACTCTGTACTCACTAACGGAACTCTCTGCACTGTCACTACTGTCCAAACTCTGTCTCACTCTGACCAAAACTGGATCCTCAAGCTGACCGGCTCGAATCTCATCGATCAATGTTTGTCTCACCACCATTTGTGCAACTAGTGCTCCGGTCTCATCACTATCTAGCTGAACCCTAGACTCCCTCAAACTCATCAACAAAGGCATATACTCAGCTCTCACATAAGCCAAGGAAGAAGAGGTCTTCTTACTCAAAACATCTGCAACTACATTGGTTTTGCCCGGATGGTAGTCAATGATCAAGTAATAATCCTTGACCAACTCAAGCCAACGCCTCTGTATCAAGTTCAACTCCTTCTGGGTGAGAAGATACTTGAGACTCTTGTAATCTGTGTGAACCTGACACGTCTCACCATACAAGTAATGATGCAAGATCTTAAAAGCGAAGACCACCGCTGCAAGCTCAAGGTCATGGGTTGGATAATTTCCCTCATGCGGCCTCAACTGTCTAGAAGCATAGGCAACTACCTTCCCGTCCTGCATCAACACATATCCCAATCCAAATCTTGAGGCATCACTAAAAACAACATAGCCATCTGCCACTGACTGGTCAAGTCAACACTGGAGCGGAAACCAATCTGGTCTTCAACTCGCTGAAACTCTGCTCACACTTCTTGGTCCACACAAACGGAACACCCTTGTGAGTCAAACAGGTCAAAGATGCTATTAAAACTGAGAAACCCTCTACAAATCGTTTGTAGTAGCCTGCCAAGCCCAAAAAGCTACACACCTCTGTCACACTACGAGGCAGTTCCCACGAAACAATAGCTTCTATCTTCTTGGGGTCTACCAATACTCCACTAGCTGACACAACATGGCCCAAGAAGCCAACCTCACACAACCAAAATTCACACTTAGAGAACTTGGCATAAAGCTGTCAAGCTCTAAGTGTGTCTAAAACTGTCCTCAAGTGCACCTTGTGCTCCTCTTGGATCCTCGAATACACCAATGAAGACGATGACAAATCGATCTAAAAACTCTCAGAACACCCTGTTCATGAGGTCCATGAACACTGCAGGAGCGTTCGTCAACCCGAACGGCATAACAAAAAACTCATAATGTCCATACCTCGATCTGAATGCTGTCTTCGGAATGTCGGATTCCGAACTCTCAACTGATGGTATCCCAATCTCAAGTCTATCTTCGAGAACACCGAGGCACCCTGCAACTGATCAAACAAGTCATCTATCCACGGAAAAAGATACCGGTTCTTCACAGTGGCCTGGTTTAGCTGCCTGTAGTCAATGGAAAACCGAAGGGTACCGTCCTTCTTTTTTACGAAAAGGGCAGGCACACCCCACAGAGAAACACTCGGTCTGATAAAGCCTCGATCCACAAGATCCTCCAATTGAGTCTTCAACTCCCTCAACTCAGCTGGTGCCATCCGATATGGCGGAATAAAATTCGGTGCTGTCCCTGGCAACAACTCAATCTCGAACTCAATCTCTCGGACGGGAGGTAACCCTGTCACATCCTCGGGAAACACATCTTTATACTCTCTGACAACTGGTACACTGCTCGACTCTGGAGGCTCAACTGATACATCCTTGACATGAGTAAGAAAAGCTACATAACCCTTGTGAATCAGTTGTCTGGCACTCATCCAAGAGATCACAAAAGTCAGTAGTACCCATCTGTCTCCCTCAAAAAAATACTCTGTCTCGTCTGGAAGACTAAACCATACCCTCTTCGTGAAACATTCCATGCTGGCTCTGTATCTACATAAGCAGTCCATACCAATTATCACATCAAAATCTCCGATATCCAACGATATCAAATCCGCCTCAATCTGTACTTTACCCACTGTCATCACACAACCCAAGAAAACACTGCTGCAAGTAATATGCTCACGAAGAGGGGTCAACACAATTATGGGTGGCTCTAAGGGTGACAATACTATATCTGCACACCTAGCCACTCTAGGACCAACAAAAGACCTATTTGCCCCGGGGTCTAACAGGACTCTAGCAGAACAAGAAAATATAGAAATAGTACCTTTCACGACGTCCGGACTAGCACATGCCTCCGCATCTGCTAGTGTGAATAGGTGCGTCTGTGGCCTCTGCTGTTGCTGCTGCTGGGTCTGACCTATAGCCTGGCTACCAGATGGTCGACCTGTCTGTGATCTAGTATGAGGCCTCGAAGATCCCTGTGAACCCATATGGCTCACATCTGACCTCGGTGCTGCTGGTAATGCTGGAAATCTAGGCTGAGAAGCTGTGACTCTAGATGCAATGCCCCCCTGGGAAATCTTTAGCTAAGTGCCCAAACTTATCACATTCATAACACCTAGGCGGCTGTGGACATGAAGGAGGATGATTCTGTCTGCAGTTCCCGCATCTGGGATGTCCTGCTGATGCCAGGAGCAGACTGTGTCGACTGTGTACGAGTCATAAAAGAAGATGCGCCCTGTGAACGAGTCTATACTACAGAGTATAGGGTGGACATCTTACTCCTCTATCGATGGTCAAATCCACCACTACGCCTCAAGGTGTAAGGACCCAAACCCGGAAAGCGGGCCCTTACCGCCGTGAAGCCCGGAGAAGCCCAACACGTGGACCAATCCGAACTCCACAAGGCTATTTTGACTTTTCAAACGTAAATCCCCAAAAATAAAATTTAAAATATTTACAAATTACAGTATGGCTGATAAGCACTAAATACATGGCACAATAATTAACGGAGAACATTTAAAACAGCGGAAGTCTTTTATAACAACACAATACAAACCAGTGAAACCATAACACACAAGCCCCAAGTATCTGAAAACAAAATCACAAGTCCAAACAATAAATATTCAACAATGTGCCAATAAAACCATACATGTGCAGATGCAATAGTCCCAGCGAGTAGTCCCGACGTTCACACTGAAAACAGCTACTGACCACGATCTAGTCCTGGGAGGGAAAAACAAACACGAAGGGAGTGAGATTTTCGAGAATCTTAGTAGGGGACAACAAAGTGAACTTATCAAAGAAGAGGGACAACAAGGAACTTATCAAAGGAGAGGTACAATACAACAACTTATTAGATGAGAGGGAAACAACAAGGAACTTATTAGACCATTACTGAACTTGTAATTTCTCAAAACTTAAACTTTACTGTTTACTTTACAAAACATTACTTACTGGACCCAACATGTACTTTCTGTTTACTTTACAAAAACGTTTACTTACTGGTCTCGAAAATGTACTTTCGCTTTCAACAAAGAACTCAACAGAGTCAATAGTAAAAACATGGGCGGACTGGAAATCACTTCCCGAGTAACCCCCGCTAAAGGGAAACCGGAAGCCCACTGGTAGGTTTTACATACACATTTTTAAAAATATTTACATACATAGCCCCTTCTACCAGTGTTGTCCGAGACTAGATTGATTAACAAAACTGTATACGTAAAAGATCAACTAGTCCTCTCAGATCATCCTGCGAAGCAGGGAACATACAGCATCCTGCGAAGCAGGGAACATACAGTTACCATACGGTAACCATACTCCAACCATACACCTCCCAACAGATGAGTGTCTCTCCGCTTACTCTCAGAGAACGAGCACTCACCACGTTTGGCCAAACAGAACACAAATACGAGTAACATAAAAACTTACATACTTTACAAATCACAAACTGGTTTAACTTTCAATAACACTGAAATACCATACTTTACAATTAATACTCAATAATACGATATATTATCATATATCGTTACAGAAACCTTTGATTACAACCTTTTTATTACTTTACGAGCAATGATACAGAATCAGCCCAATTTACACAACAAATCAATCAAATGGACTTTGATTGATCACATGAAATTTTGGAGGTACATTATGATACATTACGGGTACATACGGAAAAGTCAAGGTAATTTGGACAATGGATCCATCGGATGGGCTCCGATGGATTACACAACAATTCAATGACCAAAGTACGGATTTAAAATCAAAGAATACTTAATATGAGACAAATACGGTAAAGACCCTACATTATAATACTTTACAGCTACCTACGGAAGAGAGCAATGAAATTTGAACAATGGACCAATCGGATGGGCTCCGATGGACTATACAACGAATCAATCAAAACCGAGGTAAAACAGATTTTACAACAAGGAATTACTAATGATGAACCATATACGATAAAGACCCTACCTTACGGGCTGAAGAAAAGGAAACGATACTCTTGCTTTTGCCCTCAACACACGCCCGTCCTAAGCACACAACCTGAAGGTTAGACTCATCATACGAATATTAACCTTTAAATCACTATAACTCAATAACCACACATCAAATGGAAAAACGGATCGCACCATTGCGATCAGAACGTCGAAATTACCTAACGGGGAGGGTTTCACTTTTGGTCAACGGTCAAAGTCAACTTTAACGGTCAACTTTAACGGTCAACGGGTCAACGTTAGTCAACGTTGGTCACCGTTAGTCAACTGGTGGACAGTGTCGGGTCGCCGGGTCGGGCCGACGGGTCACGGGTCGGGTCAACGGGTCACGGGTCGGGTCAACGTGAACAGTGTCGCCGGTCAACGGTCGCCGGCGGTGGCCGGAAAACTCCAACTTCATCCAAAACCGAAAATTTTTACATCAACATGAAGCTACAACCATCAGGATTATGAATCCGAAAACCAAACTTCAAGACTTACTTTAGATTGGCCGGAATTGACGATTTTCCGGTGAGAATTTCAAAACTTCCAGGCTCCGATCCGGGCGTGTCCATGGTCCGATGAAGGTGAAACCAACGACAGGTTGATCGTGATGATGAGAGTAACACAATGGTACCAACAGTTCGACGATCAAACGGTTGGATTCGATACTACAGGTGATTGAAAATGAGAGGAAAAACTGGAAAAATAAATCAAATATGTCGGCAGGGTATTTGGCAACAGGGAGCGGGCAACAAAATAAGGGTATATATATTAGTGGTGACGTGGAAAAATTTGCCACGTCAGCTATGGAGTCTCACACAAGGGACCCTTACTAGGCACCATGTCCTTATACCTCCGAGGCTGCCCACTCTGCCCCTGAACTATCTCCTCTGCTTTGACAGCATCCACAACAAGCTCCTCAAAGTCACTACTAGTCTTTGCACCCAGAACCCTGCGAATATCCCGGTTGAGGCCCTGCTCAAACCGACTAGCCATCACTGAACCAACTCGTCCTATCTCCGGTACAAAATGGGCTAATGCCCTCAGCTCAATCTCATACTCTGAAACTGACCTCTTGCCCTGGCGAAGCAAATAAAACTCGGACCTGTTGTTATCCTGGAAGTGATGTGGGAAGTACCTCCTGTCAAATTCTCTCTAAAATTGTTCCCAAGTGGGCTGACCCTCATACCTATCTCTGACCGTACTCCACCATGTGGCTGCATCTCTCTCCAGCAGCCTAGTACCTAATGTGACTTTTTCTTCAGCAGATATCCTCAAGTCCTGAGCTGTCAAGACAATCTTGTCTTTCCATACCTTGGCCACCATAGCATCACTGGTGCCATAAAAACTCTCGCAACCCAAATGTTTCGCCTCCATCAACAGCTTGGAAACTTGGACAGGTAATCTGGCACCTTGTGCCTCTACCTGCTGAACTCTGGGCTTAGGTTGTACCTCAGGCTTTGCTATAACCTTTGGCGGTACTGGTGCGTGAGCCTGTACCTGTGGCTGCTGAGCCACTCCACCCTGTGTTGCCTGGCCTGCTTGTGCCCCCAGTAAAACCTGTGGCTGCTGACCTCAGCTGCCGGACCTGCTGGCCCACGAGCATCTGACCTCTCATCTATATCAACTGACTGTGTATGGCCCCTTCGGCCTCTAGCTGCTCTATGAGGTCTGCCACGAGGCATCTCTACCAACTGGACAAATAGTCACATAATGAGCCCTAAAGACAAAATAAAACTACCAGACAAAATTCTATGCTGGACTACGCATGTGCAATGTGAGTGTGATGCACCTTCAAAATATGCTATTTTAAACCATTTTTGTCAACATTGCACACATAAACAACCATGCTCTGCTACCAACCTTGTGAGGACCCGAATGTAAGACCCCGAATTTTGAGTCCTAGAAGTCCAGAAGCCAGTGCAGGTGAAAAGACGATTTTGCCCCTGAAGGAAAGGATGTGTGATGGCCAAAATTGGTAAGATTGTTTAGTAAATTATTTTGTTTCTAATTCCTTTAGATCTAGGTTCTTGTAGATGAGTAATTGGTTTAGGAATCATCCTTAAGGCTAGATAGTTGCCTTATAGATTAAAGTCCCTAAAAATAGGGGAAGATAATTAAATAGTTTAGAGTTTAGTTATCTAATTATCTGGTAGATTATCCTATTTAGATAAAGTGATTAAAGTGGTAATTATAATTCTATACCCATTCATTATAAATAGGAAGCCAACCTCACAAAGAATTATTCATAGAAAACCTACAAATTTCGTATAGGCTTAAAACCCTATACCTCCCTATAGCCATCATAATTTGCAGAAACTTCAAACCAGCATAACTCACTCACCGTTCGTTGGATCTCTGCGAGTAATAGCTTGTTGGAAAGCTCTCTTCATCCTCTTTCCAACCATCTTTTGTTTTTCGTCATGAGGTTAGTATTTCTTTGTCTAATGTTACTTTGAAAATCGGCGGCCGAATTAGGTTTTTGCCAAATCTTCTTGAACTTCAAAATAGCATAAATTTCTGGTCGTTTGTCAGAATCTTACAAATAATATCTCGTTGGAAAGCTCTTTTCATTAGCTTTCCAACCATATATAAATCGCAGCTTGTAGATAAATATTGCGTTGTAAGTCGAGACGAAATCGTCCTATGCCCTACTTTTAGCAATAGATTTTGCATAGTTAAATTGGAATGGTAAATTCAGGTTGAATCTTGATAAGTTCCTGGCTATCACATCACACATCCAAGGGAAGGCACCTGCAACATCGGATCACTGGTTTTCTGATAGGTTTGGTGAGTGGTATTGGTAAGGAAATAAGGTATTCAATTGATTATTGAATATGCATGCTTAGTTTGTTCTTGTCTTTGCCTGGTGATATTATAGGTGGTTCGGATTTACTTAATAAAGGCAAAGGATTAGCTTATTGTTCAGAGACAAGAGAGGTAGGATCTATGCCTCATCGGTTTCTCCAGAAACCCCCGCTCTTATTTGATGTTTTTGTTACCTGCCTTTGTTGTATTGTTTGTGATTGGATTATATGGAGAGAATATGAAATCCGGAATGAGATATGAATCTCCTAGGCTGTATAGAACCCCTGAGTTAGGGATTGAGTGCCTGGGATGCTATTGTTATATGAATTGGATGTGTTGATTGATTCCTGACATGATTGAGAATACCCTGTTATGGTATTATGCTTTGTACTTGCTGTGTGCTTGTACGTGTTTGTGTGTCAGGATCCTGTTCCGGTGGCCACGCAGGGTAAGAACTGATGCTCCTAGGGAGAGGAGAGGTTCTTATCGATTTGTGGGAGTTGTATGGGAGGTGAACCAGCAAGCTAGCGCTGGATATCTGTGCCTTGTGGCCGGATCCCTGTCTTGCGAGATAGGAAGCCCACTTCTGTGTGATACGGGGATGCCCTGGTTGCGACTAAGGGAAGACTTGTCCATGTGGGGCTAGTCGACTAATCCTTGCGAGGATAATGTGAAAGGCTTACTGATTAGTTTGTGTGTTAACCATCTACCCTTTGTGCAGTAAGTCTTGGACAACACAGGTAGAAGGGGATGACCTTTCTTATTCATTGCCGAGGGCAATACTGATGTGTTTCACCTGCCTGTGTACTTCTGACCTTACAGAAGTGTTTGTAGTCCCCCCCTCAGCCATTGAATCGGCCTTAACCTTCTTTTGGTTTATTGTTGAATTGTGTGATCCCTTTAGTTGTTTAGGGAATGATCTTATGTGATTTGGGAGATTTGTGTTTAGGGATTCTGTAGATCTTATGATGCTGTGACCCTACTGAGATTCTTGTAATCTCAAACCGTTGTTTTTACCATTTTTCAGGCTTAGGTACATTCACTGTTCGTGGTACCAGTGTGTGAGATCAAGGCTGCACGGCGGGACGATATCGCATCACATTTTAAAACTTGTTACTTGCGCATATAACATATGATTGGGCAACTTTCTGGTTTATTTTAAGCACTCTTCTTTTGCTTGCTACTTCCGAAACTTGGAAGATTTCTTGTTGTTTATTTGGATCCCTATGGGACTTGTGTGTTATGAACCCAATGGATTAATTTAAGACTTCCGCTGATGTTTTATTTACTCCGTATGATACCAGAACATATGTCCAATATCATGCTCCAATTGTTGATAAGCAATAAGATTAACAAGCTTAAAATAGGACATCTTAAGATTAGCCTTGTGGAATTCAAATAGGTCTTAGGTGTTAGTTAGGCTTATTTGGGTTTCACGGCGGTAATGACCTTAATGGGAGCAATTATTAATAGATAGGAATTAGGGTCGTTACAAGTTTGGTAGCGGAGCATGGTTTAGAGAATATAATTTGTTATATGCTAACTTATTTGTTGATTTTGATGATTTCAGGTGGTGATTTCAGGTAAGAACTCACTCACCTAGGGGCTAATATTGAAAGGGAATGGGATTAAGTTATAAGGTTTAAATGATATGAAAAAAAAAAATAATAAACTAATCTACTGATTGTTTATATGCCTTCTTATGTGTTTCTTGTTATTACCGAATGTATATGATTGCTGAGTGTGCATCGCATGTGTGCATATGATTTTCGAAAATTTGTATACTGTTTCCAGCATATGCGTATCGTCCGGTGCATGCCTCTCCACCAGGTACCACTCCTATTCCTAGTGTCATATTTAGTATGTGTTGAGTAACAATGATATAGTTGTGTAGTATGGCACTCTTGAGGCAACAAAGGGACCAATGGGATAGGTTTGAGATTCAGACTGAACAGCAACTTGTTGAGAAGAGGAGGCAAATTACAGATATTATCTGCATTTGCTGTAGACCATGTAAAACGTTTTATCTTCACCTACAAGCAATGTGATATCAACGAGGCTTCTAAAGGACTTACTGGTACATATGCGAGTAGACTGTCAACAGTTCCACTAAGTAAACGTTGCCATCTGCTCACTGTCCAGAACAATCGTTGTTCAATTACCAAGAGCATGTGGCCACGTCTGAAGAATGGGAAATACAAAGGAGACCTAATCAAGAGTCAATTGATACATTTATGAGCATCATAGGAGCTACGGAGGATGTCTCGCTGCAAAAACTAGAGGCTAACGGTGGTGCTCTCAATGCAGCCGCTTTTACTCATTTCAATGGAGAAGATCAAGTGCTGGGGACAATACTACTGTTGTTCCTGAAGACGATCCAATGGATATCGATGATCCAGCTGAAGTTGCAGTACTTTCGTAGAAGTATGTTTGCTGGTGCAGCAAATAATTGAGTCTGAAGATGACGAAGATGCAGCAAATAATTTACGGTCGTGGGTGGTGCAGCAAAATGAAAAAAAAAAAGTGAGGTTTTTGGTGGTAGTTATGATGCGAACTTCATCACCTTGTCTGCAGTGCTTCTGAAATTACGAAGTGAGAAAATTGTTGGCAAAGGATCTACCAGTACTGTTTTTGTGCTGGACTGCCTACCCCTTTGTGGTTCTGTATATGCGGAGGAAGACCAGAAGTTGAAGACTCTATACCAGTTGTTCCACGATTTGCAAAGTTTCCTATTAAAATGCTTATTGGTGCTTCAAGTGGAATGGATGACTTCTCAAAGCGGAAGAAAATAGCTCCTGACACTGCAAGATACGGTATTGGCAAAATTACTAGCACACCTTATAAGTTGCAAGTCTTGCTTTTGGCGCCATTCCAGGGACTACCGCAAGAGCGTAGCCCAAGGAGGATGCAGGGAACACATAACGGCCAGCTGCAATGGAAGCGGAGTGGCGCAGCAGCGAAGCGTAAAAGAAGAGATACACTGAAAGAAACAAATGAAAGAAAGTACAGCAGCTTTCCTGCGGTGAGCTATTATCAATTGAATAGACTGTTGGTTGGGAAACAGAGATGATCTTGGCTAGGGGAGCGAAAGTGAGTAAAATTTTTATAAAAGATACATGGATCACACATTGGACTACAATAGCTACACCATGGACTGCAAAAGTCACACTAGCCACGACCGCAGCTCACCATCATAGGCATTGAACTTGAGGTTAAGTAAACAGTGATCTGAATGCATGATACATAATGTACCGGAAACAACTTAACGTTACCCACCTACGCACACCATCCCATCATAAACAATCAGTAATGGTGATTGTCATTATTGATCGTCAAGGCTGTGCAAAAGCCTGGGGAGTTTATCATCACTTTACCGAGGGCAAATCATGCAAGGATAGCTTGGTTAACTTGTAAGAGAAACTAGGCCTGAAACGAGATAGCTGGCAACTGCTGAAAGGGGTGTAAAACACTCGAACTGGAACTCCATGGACTTAACTGCAGTTGGTTTGGCTGGAGATATGGCATGGCAGGGAACAGCCTGTTGAAGAAACTCGTTAAAAGAAAGCTTGCCTGGACTGATCGTATAGACCCAAACTCCAGCTTCCATTCCATCCCAGCGAAGGAAACAAACTTTCCTGCGGCAACTTCCACTCAGACTGTTGCTACAGAAGGTGCTGCCGAGATGGTTACGAGAGGGGCTGCTCAACCAAATGATCAAGATGAACCCCTGGCGGGAAGATGAAGATGGAGAGGAGAACGATCAGCGAGTGATCATGCAAGACGGCTCGTCAGTTACAACAGGAAGAGGGAGAGGAGCAGTCTTCGTTCTTAGGCTGCTCTGTGCCTTTCACGGACAGGAGAGAGGATTGCCATGCATCGTATTCTGCAAAAAAAAAAAATAAAAAAATAAATAAATAAAAAAAAAAAAAATCTAGACCAAGAGAAGATACAGTGCTGCGAGCTGGGTATCACCAGAGGGTTGGTGAGGAATGAAGGTGAGGCACGGGAAGGAGAAGCTGAACGAAAGAAACGAACCACAAAACAAGCTCCCAGCGTGAGCAGGAAGGAAGACGGAGGAACATACAAGAGCTTCTAACACGAACTGCAACAGGGGAGAGAGAAAAAGTCGAAAGAAAATGGAGGAAGCTGAAGCCTGTCGTTTGCAAGCAAGGCAAAAGGAGGAAGAACGGGAGGCTTTGCAAGGGAAAGCTGGTTATCTTCATGCATGCATGCATGCCCACTGTGCAACGTTGCGAACAGCCTTTTTGCTTCATTGCACTTTGGCTTGCAGAATGACTGAGGTCTCCCTAACCTGTGTTGCTGAGTGGCTGGGAATGGAGGAAGAACCAGGATGAGGAAGTATTGTCTAAGAAGGTTCTGCAGGGGAGCTCAGTGTCGAAGAAGAGGAAGGCGTCAAAGGGCCTTCACAGCTCAAAGAGAAAGAAAAATAAACTTTTTAATGCCGAAAAGTGTATTAATGTTTCTGAAGATGGTGGAAACGATCATGCAAAGCAGGATAGTATAATGAGCACCGGTGGAACTGATGAAAGAAAGAGAGATTTTACCAAGCTAGAGGTGAAACTGGACCACGAAAATCGTCTGCTACGGGTCTGTGCTGATGACCGGATCTTCCTAGAAATTTCACCTTGGTGCAAACAAGCTTGCGATTTTCTCATCGCTATTGCGGAGCCTGTTTCCAGGCCGGAGTCTATGCATGAGTACAATTTGACTCTGCATTCTTTACGGCAGTTTCAGTTGGGGAGGAGACGAAGACTATAATAGCAGTCTTGAGTGAGCTGTCCAAGACAGAGGCTGCCGAAGGGAATGGTTGATTTCATTCACGCACTACCAATTTCTTCATGTGTTAGAGTCATAATTTTGGAGACGATAAGTTAACATCTCAAAATTTGAGACGTTTTAGCATTGTAATAGAATCGTTTTTGGTTAGAAACAAATCAGAGACGTTTATGTTTGTTTCTGTTTTAAATAATATTATATAATTATTAGATGAAACATATTAGAGTCGTATCTAAACGTCTCTAAATAAAATAATATCAGAAACGTGAGAATAACGTCTCTAATTTATCTCTAACATTAAAAAATTATAAAATATAATATTTTAATTTAATAATAAAATAAATAAATTTAAAATTATTTTTATATTTATTAATGATTCAGAAATAAATATTACTACGTATTGAAAACAGCAGTGTAGTAGGGCAGTGCAGCAGCATGCGACAAAATATTTCTAAATATTAATGATTCAGAAATAAACAACAGCATGCGACAAAAAAATATTGATTGTACAGCATGCGTAGTAGGGTGCAGTGCAGCATAGTAAGGGTGCGGTGCAGCATGCGGTGTAGTATAGTAGGGTGCAGTGTAGCATAATAGGGTGCGGTGCAGTACAATAGGATAAGGTGTAGCGCAGAGATATCAAATCAATTAATTTTTTAATACTTTAAGTTGCCTACAAATACCTTAACTTGGTAATATTTTTTCATCAATTTGGTGAAGAGTCCATCGGTCGAAAGAGAACAAGAGGTATGAGTATTTTTTTTCTAAATTTGTTATTTCGAATTTTTTTATAATTTTGTTATATTATTATAAATATTATTTATGATATAAATTATTATTAAAATTTTATTTAGTTTATTTTATATTACAGATATGAGTACGTCAAGGAGATCAATGTCATCTTGCAGTCCTATTCAATTACCTCCATTACTCTCTGAATTTCCCAATGAAATATCCGATCAATCACTCAATGCAAATGATAGTGATGATGATAACAGAGTCGATTGTACCCAGTCAGGTTTCCAGCAACAACCTGAATCTTCTGATGAGGTAGAACTTCCACATGTTTCAGGAAAAATCTATCTGCAATTAGATAGATATAAATCTGGGTAAGTTAATTACAAAATTAATATATATTATTTTAATTTTTTAATCATTAATTAAAGTATTCAATAAATTAATAATTATCGTTTTTTTTTTTGTAGATTTCTTTCTGTACAAGCTTCAAGATTAATTACCAAAAATATCAAGGCTTATTACACTCAGGCATGGCATTCATGGCGTGCAATTGATTCAACAACAAAAGAGCTTTTGTGGAACAAGTTTAAAGTAAGAGTTTATTTATTTTTAATTATTTAATAGTTATATTATCAATTATATTTTTTTTGATATTTATATTAAAACAAAATTAATTATTATATTATATTATATATAAATTATAAATTGATAAGATAATATTTATTATATAGGCACAAATGTATTGGGATGGTGATATAAGTGATGAGGTTGTTCGAATAATCTGGGATAAAGTTTGTTTCAAACGATTGAGGGATGCTTTGAACAAAGCTCGTACTACAGCTAAGCAAAAGGCAAATACTACTGATATTGCCGAAACTGATGGTTATGGCCCTGATTGGATAGATGACCAAGTATGGAGAGAACTGATAGGACCTAATTGTTGGGGTAGTTCCAAATGGAATGAAAGGTCCGAAAAATGCAAGACTAGCCGAATGACGTTAAAGGAAGGTAGCATTACAAAACATTGTGCAGGTTCTGTCTCTTTTGAATTAACAAGAGCAAGAATGGTAAGTAAAAATATTATCAAGTTATATTTTAATTAATTAATTAATTTGATTATTCCTGTTATTTTGTGAAATTATTAGTTTTATTTACTTAATTATTTATTTTTATTTATAGGCTAAGAAGTTAGGACGAGAACCATCTCATGCACAGGTGTTCAAAGAAACTCATACAATGAGTTCAAGTGGTAGCAACGATGATTTTGCTGATAATAAAGCAAAATTTGTTTGGGTAAAAATATTATTGATATTTAATAATTTTGTATGTAGATGTATATTTTTTATATTCAAATATTATTGCTATTATTTTGTTTTCAGGAAAAGTATAACTATCTTATGCAAAGCAAATATGGAGATGATCTTGCAGAGGCTCCATCTCTAGATGTAGATTTATGGAATGAGGCATGTGGTGGCCCTTCAGGAGGACGTTATGCAAAGCAAGTATAACTATCTTATAACTGTCATGTATTTATGGAGAGGCTCATCCCGATTGCTTTTCGAGATTCACTTCCTACCACGGTTTGGGAAGCATTGACAGAACTCAGTCAATTCTTTAGGGATTTATGCTCTACTGTTTTGCATTATGATCGTATGGAAATATTGGAGCAAAATATCATCTTAATTCTTTGCAAGTTAGAGAGAATATTTCCTCCAAGTTTTTTTGATTCCATGGAGCATCTCCCAATTCATTTGGCTTACGAGGCAAAAATAGGTGGACCGGTGCAATATAGATGGATGTATCCATTTGAGAGGTTAGTTTTATAGTTTATAATTTATTTAAAATTTTTATTTCTTATATATTTGTAACTTGTTGACACTAACTTTTTTTTAGGTACTTGTACCATCTTAAGCAAAAAATAAAAAATAAGGCGGCTGTTACTGGGTCTATTACCAAGGCATATATCATTGAAGAAATTGCCAATTTTTGTTCGTTATACTTCAATGACAATGTTGAGACGAAAATGAATAGACCTCCAAGATATGATGATGGTGGTACTACTGGTGATGATTCCAGATTATCTATCTTCAAACATCCAGGTCGACCATTGGGTGCCCGAAATAAGAAAAAAACTTTATCGGATGAAGCATTAAGATGGATGAGGACATATGTTCTTATTAATTGTGATGAAGTTACGCCATACTTGAAGTAAGTTTTGTATTATATTATTAAATTTTTCTAATAAGATAAAATTTACTAATCAATTTATTGCAGTCATTTTTTTTCAATGCTGAGGAGACAAAACGACGGAATTAGTGAGCTTGAAGTGATGTGTCAACGCGACAAACATTTTGCAGATTGGTTGTTGAATTCGGTAAGTTTATATTACTTGGAAACTTATAAATTTAGAAAATTATTCGAACATAACTATAACTTATACATATTCTATCTTTTTTATGTAGCTTAATAATATGGGCCAATATGATGAGAGGATATATCATATTGCTTATGGACCATCTCGTTCAGCTACATATTATAGAGGCTATATCACTAATGGTTTCAAGTTTGAAACAATCAATGCTTGTGTTGGTAAAACCACTCAGAATTATGGTGTTTGTGTTAAAGGACATATAACTGGTGGAGACGAACATGATTATTATGGATATGTGGAAGAAATAATTGAGTTGCAGTATTTTGGAGAAAATAACAAGGTGGTTCTTTTCAATTGTAGCTGGTATGATACAGAAAATAGAAGGGGGATAAATATTCATCATGGAATAGTTGAACTTAATAGTCGCTTGCGTTTAAAGACGCAAGATACTTATGTACTTGCACAACAATGTCAACAAATTTATTATTTAAGTTATCCTGTAAGAAGCAGACAAAACTGGTTGGTGGTTTGCAAGACGAATGCCAAACAAAAGATTGAGGTAGCTTTAAGGGTTACAAATGATATAGACATTGAGGAGCAATCAAATAAGGAGGCATTATTAGCTTATCAACAAGACGAATTGAGAGACTTGACCGTAATACAATTTGATGAAGAAGATGTTGATGCCACAATAGATGGAGACGAGCTACTTCGTATGGATGAAATTAATGATGAATGTGCAGAAGAGTTCATTGAGGAATATGAAGATATTGATGATAATACAGTTATTGACGATGATGCCGACGACAACGACGACGACGACGATGACGACGACGATGACGATGACGACGACGACGACGACGACGACGATAACGATAATAATAATGATGATTGAGTAATTTACTTCTTTTGATAATTAAATATGTTGTTTGTGCTCCTATTCTATAATATCATATATGTGTGTATTTATTTGGACTTATTCAGATTGTAATATATTTTAATATCTGTATTATTTTATTATTTATTATAAATTGATGAAAATATTTTACGGATGCCTTTTATTTACTATATTGAATATTTTAAAAAATTTATCAAGGATTTTTAATATTTAATTTATTATATATTAATATTTTAAATAATTAATAATGATTTTTAATAAAAATTATATTATTTACTTATTTTTATAAATAAAATTCAATTAAATAAAGTAATGATAATGTTATGATAAATAAAATAATTTATAAAAAATAAATTATAATTTTAAATTATATTAAAAAAATGTATTTAATAATTATCTCTAATAATAATTTAATATAAGATAAATATAAAGATTTTAATAAATAATTTTAAAAAAAATAAAATAATAATTAATCTTCAATCAAAATAATAAATAAAAAAATATAATTTTTATTATTAAATAGCTTTCTAAAAATGTGAGCGCGAACTGAAATTTTTTTCCGTTCCGCGCGCAGCAACTTTAAATGTTTTATTTTTTCCTCGTTAAACGTGACAGTTTCCAATTACCCATGCCCTTTATCATACCCTGCCGTCTCCCCCATACTTTACCGTGCAGTCTCTTCTTCTAACCCTTGCTCTCCCCTTTTCGCAAAGCTCTTCCTTTCTCCATTTTTTTTTTCAAAACGCAGTCTTCTTTATAAATTTTTTTCTTCTATCTTTGTTTTGTGTTTACTCTTCAGGTGAACTCGCTGATGTCTCCATTGTTATGTCAAGCACTTGGAAGGAAGGAGAAAAGAAGACATGCAGATCAAAGTATTAAGTTTGATAAAATTGTTTCATCGATGGAGAAAGACGGCCGAACAACAGGAAATAAAAGACTCAATCTCTTGATTTTAGTTATTTAACTCTCCCATAGCGACAATCTGTTTTTCTTTGAGATTTTTCTTTTTTTTACTTCTGCCTTGGCTTCCTATCTCTCTTGTTTATAACCCGGGTTATTTTTATTTTGTGTGATTGTTCGGTAGAAACTGAAGATTTTCAGCTTGCGTGGCTTGGTCAAGGAACTAGCTCTTTTCCCTGCGTTGATGCGTGGCTTGGTCAAGGAATTAGATTTTTTCCCAATGTTTGCGTGGCTTTGTGTCTTTCCCCTTGTGCTGTATTCAAGTGTAGCTTCGGCTTGATGCTCCATTCCCGTACTTGCCGCCGTTTAATCGTCTTTTGGTTATCCAGTTAATCGTGTAATTGATTGCAATAAATTTCATTGTCTTCGAAATTTTTTATCCGTCGGTTACGGAGATCATGAATTGTATTTATTAATTTAAAATTAAATATTTTTTTAGATTTTTTATTATATTTATATAATATATTTGAGAATATAATATTTTAATTTTATTTTAATTGTTATTTAATTTTTTAAATTATAACATATTTCGTAATTATATAATATTAATATTAATATTTATTAATATTATTAAAATGAATTATGATATTAATATCATTAAAAATTAAATATTATATTTAAGATTTTTAAAATATTTGTAAAATTGTGATATTCGAAAACGTGATATATAAGATTTTTAAAATTAAATGTTACATCTATTTCAAAATAGATTTTACTAAATTTCATATTTTGAGACGTTTTTGAATCTTTTAATTTTAATTATTATAAAATAAAATAAATATATTTTATATTATAATTTGAGACGTTTTTGAATTCTTATTTGTGTCGATTGTAAATATAATATATATATTTTATTGTTAAATTTTGAGACGTATTTGAATAGTTTAACTTTTTGACTCAAAAATTTAGAGACGTATTAGTGTCGAAATATAAATTAGCGACCATGTTTTTTGAGACGTTCTCCAGTCGTCTCAAATTTGTTTTTATTATGACTCTATTCATGAACACAAACATATTTGAGACGAAATAGGATTGTCTCAAAACATGAAGAAATTGGTAGTGACGGTTCTACTACAAATTATGGGAAAGTGAAACTCGTGCTTAAGAAGAATCAGTATTTTGTGGAATCTCCGTTTCCAGAAGTCCTGAAGAGAGTGCTCAGGGATGATGTTATTTCTAAAGCAAGGCTTATATCTAAGAGTTTATACAGGCAAGATGAATTTACCATCAGCAAGGCTGTGGGAGAAGTTTCTAATGTTCGTGATGGGTTGATAAATCAAGCAGAATTTGCAACTGCTGCAGAAGATAAAGAAACACACTCCTTTGAGATTGAACCTTCTCAGGTTGAGAATGTGAAGCAGCGGTGCTAGGCAAATGCTTTGGATTATCCAATGCTGGAGGAGTATGACTTCAGAATGACACCATGAATCCTAATGCAAGACCACGGCCATAACAAGAGAGAAAGAATCAAGGTGGTGGAGAAACGGAACTTCGCATTGTCTCTTTGCTGGAGATATACTTGCATGAAAATCCAGAGAAAGGCTTAGGTGTTAAAGATGGACAAGTGGTGGACAATGACCAGAGTGAGACTTTTGATGATTCAAAAGATGAAGAACTTCCTGATATTAATCAAGCAAATGAAAACAATGTACTTCACATTTCATTGCTAAGAAAGCATATGTGAGATCCTGCTCATGTGCTTAAAGAACCGCCAGTTGAAGTTGCTGAAGACCTATCCTATCCCTTACAGCCAGTTGCCATACTAGATTGGTCAGTTCGACAGTTTCGCAGTCGAAGCGTGCCTATGGTATGAGTGGATTGGCATAATGGCCAAATTGAGGAGCAGTCTTGGGAGACTAGCAATCTATACATGCAAAATTTCTTTACTTGTTTGATTAGGTACTTATGTTGAAAATTTCGAGGACGAAATTCTTATAAGGAGGGGAGGATGTAAGACCCCGAATTTTGAGTCCTAGAAGTCCAGAAGCCAGTGCAGGTGAAAAGACGATTTTGCCCCTGAAGGAAAGGATGTGTGATGGCCAAAATTGGTAAGATTGTTTAGTAAATTATTTTGTTTCTAATTCCTTTAGATCTAGGTTCTTGTAGATGAGTAATTGCTTTAGGAATCATCCTTAAGGCTAGATAGATAGTTGCCTTAGAGATTAAAGTCCCTAAAAATAGCGGAAGATAATTAAAGAGTTTAGAGTTTAGTTATCTAGTAAATTATCCTATTTAGATAAAGTGATTAAAAGTAGTAATCATAATTCTATACCCATTCATTATAAATAGGAATCCAACCTCACAAAGAATTATTCATAGAAAACCTACAAATTTTGTATAGGCTTAAAACCCTATACCTCCCTATAGCCACCATAATTTGCAGAAACTTCAAACCAGCATAACTCACTCATCGTTCGTTGGATCTCTGCGAGTAATAGCTTGTTGGAAATCTATCTGCATCCTCTTTCAAACCATCTTTTTTTTTTGTCAGGAGGTTAGTATTTCTTTGTCTAAAGTTACTTTGAAAATCGGCGGGGGAATTAGGTTTCCGCCAAATCTTCTTGAAATTCAAGGTAGCATAACTTTCTGGTCGTTTGTCAGAATCTTACAAATAATATCTCGTTGGAAAGCTCTTTTCATTCTCTTTCCAACCATATATAAATCAAAGCCTGTAGATAAATATTGCGTTGTAAATCGAGACGAAATCGTCCTATGCCCTACTTTTAGCAATAGGTTTTGCATAGTTAAATTGGAATGGTAAATTCAGGTTGAATCTTGATAAGTTCCTGGCTATCACATCACACATCCAAGGGAAGGCACCTGCAACATCGGATCACTGGTTTTCTGATAGGTTTGGTGAGTGGTATTGGTAAGGAAATAAGGTATTCAATTGATTATTGAATATGCATGCTTAGTTTGTTCTTGTCTTTGCCTGGTGATATTATAGGTGGTTCGGATTTACTTAATAAAGGCAAAGGATTAGCTTATTGTTCAGAGACAAGAGAGGTAGGATCTATGCCTCATCGGTTTCTCCAGAGACCCCTGCTCTTATCTGTTGTTTTGTTACTTGCCCTTGTTGTATTGTTTGTGATTGGATTGTAGGGTGTGAATATGCAATCCGGAATGAGATATGAATCTCCTAGGCTGTATAGAACCCCTGAGTTAGGGATTGAGTGCCTGGGATGCTATTGTTATATGAATTGGATGTGTTGATTGTTTCCTGACATGATTGAGAATACCCTGTTGTGGTATTATATTTTGTACTTGCCTGTGTGTGCTTGTACGTGTTTGTGTGTCAGGATCCTGTTCTTCTGGCCAGGCAGGGTAAGAACTGATGCTCCTAGGGAGAGGAGAGGTTCTTATCGATTTGTGGGAGTTGTATGGGAGGTGAACCAGCAAGCTAGCGCTGGATATCTGTCCTTGCGGGGCCGGATCCCTGTCTTGCGGGACAGGAAGCCCACTTCTGTGTGATTTGGGAATGCCCTAGTTGCGGCTACGGGAAGACTTGTCCATGTGGGGCTAGTCGACTAATCCTTGCGAGGATAAGGTGAAAGGCTTACTGATTAGTTTGTGTGTTAACCATCTACCCTTTGTGCAGTAAGTCTTGGACAACACAGGTGGAAGGGGATGGCCTTTCTTATTCATTGCCGAGGGCAATACTGATGTGTTTCACCTGCCTGTGTACTTCTGACCTTTCGGAAGTGTTTGTAGTCCTCCCTCAGCCATTGATTCGGCCTTAACCCTTTTTGAATGATTTATGAATTGTGTGATCCCCTTTAGTTGTTTAGGGAATGATTTTATGTGATTTGGGAGATTTGTGTTTAGGGATTCTGCAGATCTTATGATGCTGTGACCCTACTGAGA
Organism: Passiflora organensis; assembly: GCA_019739055.1. NCBI lineage: Eukaryota > Viridiplantae > Streptophyta > Magnoliopsida > Malpighiales > Passifloraceae > Passiflora > Passiflora organensis. The sequence goes on from JAEPBF010000031.1 coordinate 179,441, forward strand.
TTCTTGTAATCTCAAACCGTTGTTTTTACCATTTTTCAGGCTTAGGTACATTCACTGTTCGTGGTACCAGTGTGTGAGATCAAGGCTGCACGGCGGGGCGATATCGCATTACATTTTCAAACTTGTTACTTGCGCATATAACATATGATTGGGCAACTTTCTGGTTTAATTTAAGCACCCTCTTCTGCTTGCTATTTCCGAAACTTGTTTGAAGATTTCTTGTTGTTTATTTGGATCCCTATGGGACTTGTGTGTTATGAACCCAATGGATTAATTTAAGACTTCCGCTGATGTTTTATTTACTCTGTATGATACCATAACATATGTCCAATATCATGCTCCAATTGTTGATAAGCAATAAGATTAACAAGCTTAAAATCGGAAATCTTAAGATTAGCCTTGTGGAATTCAGATAGGTCTTAGGTGTCATTTAGGCTTATTTGGGTTTCACGACGGTGATGACCTTAATCGGAACAATTAGTAGTAGTTAAGAATTAGGGTCATCACACAAAGCATCCCAGTCCACACAAAGACAAGGGCATCCCAAACCACACAAGGATAAGGGTTTCCCAAACCACACAAGGATAAGGGGTTCCTGCCACACAAGAACAGGGTTTCTTGCCATACAAGGACCAGACATCCAGCGAGCTCTTGCTGGGATTTGTCACCCATACAACTCCCATACCAGTAAGAACCTCCCCTCTCACTAGGAGCATCAGCGCTTACCCCGAATGGCCACCAGAAAGGGATCCTGACACACAAACACGTACAAGCACACACAGGAAAGCACAAAGCACAAAGCACAAAACCACAACAGGGTATTCTCAATTCTGTCAGATCACATTCAGCATGTTCAATACACGTCACACATACAAGCTAGGCACTCCTAACCTACCTTAAGAGATTCGGTATATCCTAGAAATTCGTCAATTTAATCTGCAACTCAAGCATGCATTATTTAATATGAATGCACATACAGTTTCACAATCATAGGTACCGAAATAAATTAAGCAAACAACGAGGTCTCTGGAGAAACCGATGAGGCATAGATCCTGCCTCTCTTGTCTCTAAACAAGAAGCTATTCCTTTTTCCTTACTAGATACTTCTGAAACACCTAAGTCATCATTAGGCAAAGACAAAAGAAACAAACTAAGCGTGCATACGCAATAACCAAGTACATACCCTATTTTCTTACCAATTCCACTCACCAAACCTATCAGAAACCAGTGATCAGATGTCGCAGGTATCTCCCCCTTGGATGTGTGATGTGATAGCCAAGAACTTAACAAGAAATAACCTGAATTACCATCCCTAATTATCATACAATTTTCAGCATTAAGAATAAGGCGATAGGGAAAGTTGCGATTTCATGTTAACAAGTTGTAGGAGTTGCGATCTCAGGTTAACAAGGAAGGATTAAGGGTTTATAACATGTATAATCAAAAGAAACAATATCAGAATCCAATAGGTTAATCAATTGATCAAGATAGGCACAATAGGGCAGTAGGGCAAAGGTAGGGCATACTGAATACTGATTTCATGTATAGAAAAGATTCAAAGGATGAATTCATGATTGTTCACTATGAATGGATTCTAAACAATCATATGAATAAGGGAAACGACATCAAAGATCAATCAAAGGCAGAATTATATAAATTGTAAAACCTAATTCCGCCGCTGATTTTCAAGTTAACTTTTGAAAAAGAAATAAGAACGTCAAAACAACAAAAAACATATGGTTAGAAATAAGATGAAGACATCTTTTCAACAAGCTATTATTTTCAGGAATCCAACAAACGATGAAAGAGTTATGCTACATTGAAGTTCAAGAAGATTTTGGCAATTTCGCTGAGTTTCGACTTATCTTACAAGAAATAAATACTAACCTCCTGAAAAAAAACCAAAGATGGTTGGAAAGAGGATGAAGAGAGATTTCCAACAAGCTATTATTTTCAGGAATCCGACAAACGATGAGAGAGTTATGCTGGTTTAAAGTTTCAGCAAATTTTGTCAAATATAGGGAGGTGTAAGGGTTTTAGGCTATACGAGTTTTGTGTATTTTTTATGAAAGATTTTTGTGGGGTCGGCTTCCTATTTATAATGAATGGGTATGGAAATAAGATTACTACTTTAAAGGCTTTATTAAAGTAAGATAACTACCAGATTTAAATTCTGTAATTATCCCCTTTTAATTTTAGGGATTTTAATTCCTAAGGTGATTATCAACAAATTAAGAACCAAATTAAAGGGAATTAATACCAGAAATAATTACCAAACATTCCTTACCAATTTCGGCCATCACATATCCTTTTCTTCAAGGGAAAAATGGTCTTTTCACCTGCACTGGCTTCTAAACTTTTAGGACTCAAAATTCAGGATCTCATAGCATTCATTGTATAAGATAGCTCACATATATGTTCATGCCGCATACTTAAATATATATGTTCATGCCTTCTCGATTATTCAGTTATCTTGCTTAATTTCATATATAATCATATGAAATGTCATGGACAAACATCCAACCACTCACAATTTATAATTTCAATCTTCTTCAGGATTCGATTCTAAAGATGATACCTTTTCTTGACTTTGTTCAGCATCTGCCATTAAGAAAGTCCGTCTTTTAATAATCTCATATCAAATCCATAGTCATTAAATATACATTTTCAATCTCTTAACCATCTCGACATCATCTAAACAACAATTTGGAATAATTTCCGATTTTTTCTTCTTTTTTTTTTCATATTTTCTATCAACTTCTATGATTTATTTGACCCATCAAATAATATTTAATCTCTAAAAACCGTATACCAATAGATTCCATATAATTTATGTTATTTTTTATTATTTTTTCATTTTTCCTCCTTTTTCTTCTATTTTCCCTTATTTTTTATTAATTTTCGGATTTTTTTATTATTTCAGTAATTATTTATCTGGCCCTTCACATTCCGACATGTGGCAGCACGAGCACGTACCAGCATTACACCCAAACCTCTGGGATATTGACACATGGCTCGGTCTGAGCTCACCACGACTATTCTGAACCTCTTGCTCTGCCCGAGCCTCTTTCTCTAGCAAGTAGACGACATGTCGTTCGTTTGTCTTTTGAACTACATGTCATGCATTCTTAACCTTAAAACACCTGTCATTCATTTTATGTTTAAACGACATGTCATATAAGTATACCCTTAAACGACTCATCACCCATTCATTATAAACAATCTTTCGCCCATGCTTACTCTCGGACGACCCATCGTCTAAAGTCATCTTCTTCCTCAGCCTGACGATGCTCCCTGAAAACTCTACAAGAAATCCTTCTCTTTCAGCACAAATCTACATAATTAAGCTAAAAAAACTCCATTAAACACACCAAAACAAAGCTCTACTATATCTGATTGAAACCCACACAACACAATTGATTTTATGCAATTTAAAACCATGAATTTGAAGATCTAGTGCCCGGACTTCAGGGCAAGAAACTTACCAAAAATCGCCAGAAAATCTCACCTTTTCCTCTCACGCTCACTCGCAGTACTCTTAATGTTCTCCTGGGGTTTTTTCTCGCACAAATCAGAAGTTCATAGGGTTGACTGGCTAAACCTACGTATGGCTCCATTGCTGGACCTGTTCTGGCCATATGTGGGGAGATCGGAGAAACAAGTGTCATTCCGGGCACGTGTACGGTGAAGGGTTTTCTCAGCCAGTGACTCATCCCAAAGGCAAAACGACGTCGCTTCGCTCGAGGTAGAAACAACATTGTTTTAATGTAAAATGACATTGGGCTCCCCTTTTCAGCAGCTTGGCCAAAACAACGAAACCTCCCGTGTTTTGACCAGATTTTCATTTTATTTAATAATTAATAATATAACATAATTTTTATGTATCAAAATTACATATATTTGATAGAATTCCTAATAAATTGTATATTATCCCAAAAAATACCCAAAAAATTCTGATAAATACCTCTAAAATGGGAGAACATTTTTTTCATTATTATAAAATTTATAATAATTTCAATAACCCCACATAACCTTTTAAAAAATTATTTAATATTAAAAAATTCTTCCAAAAATTCTGAGAAAATTCTCATACCTTCTCATCTCATCATTAAAAGTTTAATTCTAGTCTTCAATCACAAAAGTTCTTCTTAAGACCTCCTTGTAGTAATTATTCTCATTATTCCTTAAATTCATGTCTATAATTTAAACAATAATAGAAAATTTCAAAAATAAAAGGTCCAGATTTCAGTTTGGATCCTTAGGCTTCAACGTCAGGATTCAGGAGATATTTTCAAAATTATCGATATCAGGAGGAATTCAATGGAATATAATGTTAACGAAGGTAAAATTACAAAAAAATTCCCAGTTTGGATTTTAGAAGAACGTATCTTTTCCAGGCCAATAAACAATGGTTAAATTTTGTAAGTCCCAAACGACCAAACATGAGAGTTTATACCTGTCGAATCTTTCTCTTAATATCTAATAGGCCGATATACATCTTTGAGGCCAAATACTAGAACCTTAGTCCATCGACTCATATATCTATTTATTCCTGGGGTTATTCGATGTCACCCTGAGATATCATTTGCCATGCCTAGAACCCAAAAAGTTTTTGCACGACAACCTGTCGTAGGCCCATTATATACGCTGCTTAATAACCAGTAATGTAAGGACCCACATTCCCAAATTGCTCCTAGGTGAGACCTTGACCACTGTGAAACACAAACAAGCCCGAAATCAGGACCTATCTGAATCCCACAAGGCTTAACCATCTAATTTCCAATTTTAGTATGTTCGTTCTTTAAGTTTTTAAAGTTTGGAGCATGATAGTATTGGACAAACAATCTGGATTCATACGGAGTGAATAAATCATTAGCGGAAGACTTTATGATTCATTAAAGGAACCACAACACACAAGTCCCATACGGATAAAAAAATCCAGCAAATGAATCCCGAATAAATTTTCAAAACAATTAAACAAAGGAGACATTCTAAAAACCAGAAAGTGGTCCAATCAATCTTCATGTTAAATGTGAAAGTAATCAAGGAACATATATGCAAATGTGATGTAATATCTCCTCGCCGTGCAGCCTTAATTCTCACACACTGGTACCATGAATAGTGCATGTACCTAAGCCTGAAAAATGGTGGAAACAACAGGATGAGATTACAAGAATCTCAATAGGGTTATAACATCCTAAGATCTACAAACATCTTAAACAAACATCTCCCAAACAACTTCAGATCAGTCTATACAACTAAAGGGAATCACGCATTCATCATTCAACCAAAAAGGGATAGGGCCGACAACTAAGGATAAGGATGGACTATAAACTCTTTTGAAAATCAGAAGTACACAGGCAGGTAAATCATCAATCAATCTCATCAACAAGAAAGGCCATCCCCTTGCACCTGTGTCTTCACTGAACAAAGGGTAAAAGGTTAGCACACAAACTAATCAGTAAGCCTATTCATCTTGCCACACAACGACAAGGCATCCAAGCCACACAAGGATAAGGGCATCCAAACCACACCAGGATAAGAGCATCCAAACCACACAAGGATAAGGGCATCTAAACCACACAAGGATAAGGGCATCTTGCCTCACAAGGACAAGTTGTCTAGTCACACAAGGACTAGGCATCCAACGTGCACATGCTGGGGATTGCCACCCATATGACTCCCATACCAGTAAGAACCTCTCCTCTCCCAAGGAGGATCCGTGTTTACCCTGAATGGTCTCCGAAAAGGGATCCTGACACACAAACATGTACAAGCACATACAGGCAAGTACAAAGCACAATACCACAACAGGGCATCATCAATCATGTCAGAATACAATCACTATGTTCAATGTATACAACACATACAAATAAGGCACACATAATCTATCTCAAGGGTTCAACAATGCCTAAAGAACCATATTTAAATCCACAATTCATGCATACACCACACAAGATATGCTCATGCAATATCAATAAGAAGATACACTGAAAATAACAATCAAACAACAAGGATCTTTGGAGAAATCGATGAGGCATAGATACTACCTACCTCTCTTATCTTTGAACAAAAAGCTATTTCTTTTCCTTTATTTAAGGGATTCGAACCACCTATAACATCATAAGGAAAAGACAAAACCAAATTAAGGATGCATACTCAATAATCAAGTAGATATGCAATTTTCTTACCAATTTCACTCACCAAACCTATCAGAAACCAGTGATCAGATGCCCCAGGTGCCTCCCCCTCAGATGTGTGATGTGATAGCCAAGAACTTAACAAGATTCAACCTGAATTACCACCCAATCAACCATACAAATTTTGGCACTTAAGATAGGGCACAAGGACAATTGCGATTTCATACATACAAGGTTTAGGGGTTGTGATTTTATGTTTCAAAGGAAGGATTAGGTGTTAATAACACATAAAATCAAAAAGAACAAGATCAGAAACCAATAGGTTAATCAATTGATCAAAGTCGGCAACAATAGGGCAAAAGAGTAGGGCATGCCGATTTCATGTATAGGGAAGATTCAAAGGATGGATTCATGATTTTACAACATGAATGGATGCCAAACAATCATACGAACAAAAGGAACAACAATAGAAATCAATTGAAAGAAGAATCACCCAATTTTGTCACCAAAATCGACAAATTATGACTAGTATTTTGACAGCAAAGAACTAACCTTATGATGATAAAACTAAGATAGCTAGATAGAGGATGGAAAAAAATTTCCAATAAGCTAATATTTGCAGAAATCTGACAAAGGATGAGAGAGTTATGCTAAGATGAAGATCAAGGAAATTTCAGCAACAATAGGGTATGATGTAGGGTTTGATGTTTGACGAATTTTGTGTGTTTTTGGTGTGTGTGAAAAAGTGTGGCCAGCTAATATTTATGTAGAATGTTTATGGGATTAATTTCCTTACTTTAAAGGCTAGATAAGGGAAGATAATCATCAGAATTAAATTCTGGAATTATCCTTAATTTTAGAAATTTTGTCTCCTAAGGTAATTTTGAACGATTAAGGAAATAAATCAAAGGGAAATGAAACCAGAAATGATTACAAGACCTTCAACACCATTTTCGACCATCACACATCTATTTCTTTAGAGGCAAAATGGTCATTTTACCTGCACTAGCTTTAGGACTTCTAGGACTCAAAATTTGGGATCTCACATCCTCCCCTCCTTATAAGAATTTTGTCCTTGAAATTTTAGCACAAGTACCTAAGAAAACAGGTAAGGAAATTTTGCACGCATAGATTCCTTAGTCTCCAAAGACTTTTCCTCATTTTGGCCATTACGCAAACAACTCGTACCATAGGCACGCTTCGACTGCAAAGTTGACGAACTGACCGATCTAGTATGGCAATTGGCTATACGGGATAGGATAGGTCTTCAGCAACCTCAACTGATGGTTCTTCGAGCACATGATTAGGGTCTTGCACATATTTTCTCAACATCAAAACATAAAACATATTGTGTATCCTTTCGATATTCGATGGTAAGGAAAGTCGGTATGCAACAGGTCTGATTCTTTCAATAATGTCATACGGACCAATGTAACGAGATGCTAGTTTGCCTCGCTGCTGAAAACAAAGGACACCTTTCCATAGATCGACCTTCAGGAACACTTTGTCAACTACCGCAAATTCCAGCTTCTCTCGTCGATTATCTACATAATTTTTCTGCCGATCTTGCGTTGTCTTTAACCTTTGTCGAATCAAATTCAGTTGCTCTGTTGCTTGATCAATCAATTCTGGATTGTCTAGCCATCTCTCACCTACTTCATTCTAGAAAATGGTTGTTCTGGAATGTCTCCCATATAGTGCTCCATAGGAAGCTATACTGATGCTTACATGGAAACTATTGTTGTAAGCGAACTCCACCAACGGTAAACATCGATCGTAACTGGTAAGTTGGTCTAATACACTCGCATGCAACATGTCCTCAAACGTCTAAATCGTCCTCTCAGATTGGCCATTGGTCTAGGGATGAAATACTATACTGAAATTCAATCTCGAACCTAGCGTGTTCTGGAATTTCTCCCTAAATCGCAATGTAAAACGAGAGTCAAGATCTGAAATGATGGAAACTGGCACTCCATGTGTAAGACCCCGAATTTTGAGTCCTAGAAGTCCATAAGCCAGTGCAGGTGAAAAGACGATTTTACCCCTGAAGAAAAGGATGTGTGATGGCCGAAATTGGTAAGATTGTTTAGTAGTTAATTTTGTTTTAAATTCCTTTAGATCTAAGTCCTTATAGATGGGTAATTGCTTTAGAAATTATCCTTATAGATAGAAAGTTGCCTTAGAGATTAAAGTCCATAAAAATAAGGGAAGATAATTAAAGAGTTTAGAGTTTAGTTATCTAGTAAATTATTCTATTTAGATAAAGTGATTAAAGTAGTAATCATAATTCTATACCCATTCATTATAAATAGGAAGCCAACATCACAAAGAATTATTCATAGAAAACCTACAAATTTCGTATAGGCTTAAAACACTATACCTCCCAATAGCCACCATAATTTGTAGAAAATTCAAACCAGCATAAATCACTCATCGTTCGTTGGATCTCTGCGAGTAATAGCTTGTTGGAAAGCTCTCTTCATCCTCTTTCCAACCATCTTTTTTTTTCGTCATGAGGTTAGTATTTATTTGTCTAAAGTTACTTTGAAAATCGGCGGGGGAATTAGGTTTCCGCCAAATCTTCTTGAACTTAAAAATAGCATAACTTTCTACTCGTTTGTTGGAATCTTGCAAATAATATGTCGTTGGAAAGCTATTTTCATTCTCTTTCCAACTATATATAAATCCTAGCTTTTATGTAAATATTTCGTTGTAAGTCGAGACGAAATCGTCTTATGCCCTACTTTTAGCATTAGGTTTTGCATAGTTAATTGGAATGGTAAATTCAGGTTGAATCTTGATAAGTTCCTGGCTATCACATCACACATCCAAGGGGGAGACACCTGCGACTTCTGATCACTGGTTTTCTGATAGGTTTGGTAAGTGGTATTGGTAAGGAAATAAGGTATTCAATTGATTATTGAATATGCGTGCTTAGTTTGTTTTGTCTTTGCCTGGTGATAATTTACGTGGTTCGTATTTACTTAATAAAGGAAAAGGATTAGCTTATTGTTCAGAGACAAGAGAGGTAGGATCTACGCCTCATCGGTTTCTCCAGAAACCCCTGCTCTTATCTGATGTTTTTATTACCTGCCCTTGTTGTATTATTTGTGATTAGATTGTAGGGTGTGAATATGAAATCCGGAATGAGATATGAAACTACTAGGCTTTATGGAACCCCTGAGTTAGGAATTGAGTGCCTGGGATGCTATTTTTATGTGAATTGGATGTGTTGATTGTTTCCTGACATGATTGAGGATACCCCGTTGTGGTGTTATGCTTTGTACTTGCCTGTGTGTGCTTGTACGTGTTTGTGTGTCAGGATCCTATTCCGCTGGCCTGGCAGGGTAAGCACTGATGCTCCTAGTGAGATGAGAGGTACTTACCGATTTATGGGAGGTGTATGGGTGTTGAACCAGCAATTGCACGCTGGATATCTGTCCTTGCGAGGCCAGATCCTTGTCTTGCGAGACAGGTTGCCCTTATCTTGCGAGATTTGGGGATGCCCTAGTTGCGACTAAGGGAAGACTTGTCCATGAGGGGCTAGTCGACTTGTCCATGAGGGGCTAGTCGACTTGTCCTTGCGAGGATAAGGTGAAAGTCTTACTGATTATTTTGTGTGTTAACCATTTACCCTTTATGCAGTAAGTCTTGGACAACACAGGTGGAAGGGGATGGCCTTTCTTCATCATTGTGTGTGATTTTGTTGTATTTCACCTGCCTGTGTACTTCTGAAATTTCGGAAGTGTGGTCCTCCATCAGCCATTGATTCAGCCTTAACCCTTTTTGAATGATTTATGAATTGCGTGATCCCCTTTAGTTGTTTAGGGATGATCTTATATGAATTGGGAGATTTGTATTTAGGGATTCTGTAGATCTTATGATGCTGTGACCCTACTGAGATTCTTGTAATCTCAAACCGTTATTTTTTACCATTTTTCAGGCTTAGGTACATTCACTGTTCGTGGTACCAGTGTGTGAGATCAAGGCTGCACGGCGGGACGATATCGCATCACATTTGCATACTTGTTACTTGCGTATATAACTTGAAAGATTGGACATTGTTCTTGTTTATGTTTAAGCATTCGTTTGGCTTGCTATTTCCGAAATTTGGTTGATGAATTTCTTGCTGGTTATTTGGATCCCTATAGGACTTGTGTGTTATGAACCCAATGGATTAATTTAAGACTTCCGCTGATGTTTTTATTTACTCCGTATGTTACCAGAATATGTGTCCAATATCATGCTCCAATTGATTGATAAGCAACAAAATAAACAAGCTTAAAATTGATATCTTATGAGTGGCCTTGTGGAATTCTAATAGGTCTTAGGTGTTGTCGAGGCTTATTTGGGTTTCACGACGGTAATGACCTTAATCGGAGCAATTAATAATAGTTAGGAATTGGGGTCGTTACACTATGCAATCGAACAATATCGTCCAAGTAATGAACAACCAATTTCTCAGGTGTATCTGTCACATGAATAGGAAGGAAGTGTGTAGATTTCGTCAATCGATCCACGATCACCCAAATGGCATCGTATCCTCACTACAATCTAGGCAATCCAGTCACAAAATCCATCGTGACATGCTCCCACTTCCATTTTGGAATCGGAAGTGACTATAGTAAACCAGTGGGTCTTTGATGCTCGATCTTTACTTGTTGGCATACGAGGCATCGGGCAACAAACTCAGCAATGTGGCACTTCATTTTCAGCCGCCAATACTGCTCCTTCAAGTCTCGGTACATCTTAGTGCTACCAGGGTGGATAGCGAAGTTCAAACTATGCGCCTTAGACAAAATCAGATCACAAATATCAAAATCTTGTGGCACACATACCCAGTTTCTAAAGACAAGAACTCCATCATCTTGCACTATGAAATCACGAGCTATGGCATTAACACTATCAGATAATTTCTTCCGAATTTCAGCCAACCTGGATCTTCTGATCGCTGATTCTAGATTTCCTCAATCAAGATAGGCATGGCTTCGATTTGCATCAACAATGAACCAGAAAAATCAGTGCCATGATGCACACGTGTAGCTTTCAAATCCAGCAACATTGGCATGTAATAGGTACGCATGTAAGCCAACACCTATGGGGAAGGAGGATGAATATTTTGGCTCAAGGCATCGGCAACAACATTCAGCTTTCCAGGATGATATTCGATGAACAAGTCGTAGTCCTTAATCAGCTCCACCATCTTTGTTGTCTCATGCTCAATTCTTTCTGCATAAGGAGATACTTCAAGCTTTTTTGATCGGTGAAGATTTGTCACATTTCGTTATTATAGATAGTGGCGCCATATTTTTAACGCAAACACCACGGCTGCAAGGTCCAAATCATACGTAGGATAGTTGCTTTCATGCAGTCACAACTGTCGTGAAGCGTAGGCAACAACTTTCCCATCTTGCATCAATATGCATCCAAGTCTGGATTTCGATGCATCACTATACATCACATATTCTTTCCCACCGACTGGTAAGGTGAGGATTGGTGCGGAAACCAATTGGTTTTTCAATTCTTCAAAAATTTTCTGGCATTTCTCGTTCCACATGAATGACTCTCCTTTGCGTGTCAACTTAGTCAATGGTCTAGCAAGCGATGAAAAATTAGCCAAGAAGCGACGACAGTATCCAGCTAAACTGAGGAAACTATGAACTTCGAACACAATTCGCTAGGGTTCCCAAGCAACTACGACTTCAATCTTTTTAGATCAATGAGGACACCTTGGGCAGAAAAAATATGGCCAAGGAAACCAACTTCGCGTAACCAGAATTCACATTTGGAGTACTTTGCGAATAACTGCCGATCCCTAAGAATATTCAGCACAATCCGCAAGTGCTCAACATGTTCTTCTTCTGATTTTGAATAAATCAGAATGTCTTCGATGAAGACTATTACAAATTTATCCAAGAACTCATAGAACACATGATTCATCAGGTCCATGAACACGGCTGGTGCATTTTTCAAACCGAATGGCATAACTAGAAATTCGTAGTGGCCATATCAAGATCTGAAAGCGGTCTTCAGAATATCAGCATCACAAACTATCTATTGATGGTATCCAGATATGAGATAGATCTTGGAGAACACGACTGCATCTTGGAGCTGGTCAAACAAGTTGTCGATGCACGGTAGTGGATACTTGTTCTTCACGGTCACATGATTCAGCTATCGATAGTCGATGCACAATCACAACGAACCATCTTTCTTCTTGATTAAAAAGACAGGTGCTCCCCAAGGTGACACACTGGGTTGGATGAAACCACGATCTAGCAAATCTTCCAATTATGTCTTCAATTTTTTCATTTCCGCAGGAGCCATATGATACAGAGGAATGGAAATCGGATTTGTACCAGGCACTAGCTCAATGTCGAATTCCACTTCTCTTGCTGGTGGTAAACCTGCTATGTCTTCTGGAAATACATCTAGAAATTCGTGAACCACTGGAACAGAATCCAGATCTGAGGATTTTTTTAGAAACATCATGCATGTACGTGAGGTATGCAGTACTCGGCACCATCAGGAAAGGTGGACCACACAGCTCTCGGGCTTGGTGAAACACTGCATTCGGGCTTGGTATTTTTCAAGACAATCCATGCCTAAGATCACATCCAACTCTCGAATGTCCAATGGGATCAGATCCACCTCAAGTACATTCGGACTCATACGTACAACATAGCCGATGTAGACAAGATCACAAATCAGTTGCTCTCCTAAAGGAGTCAGAACCATAATAAGAGGAGACATGGGAGACAGAGGCCAATCCATGCTAAGTGTTATCCTTGGACTTACAAATGACCTATTTGCTCCGGGATCTAACAACATTTTAGCATTTTGAAAAAAGACTGAAATAGTACCTGTCACCACATTAGGGATAGCCTCGGCATCAGTCAGGGTGAATAGCCTCATTGGTTTTGGTTATGCCTCACTTGTGGATCCGTTTGGTGGTCCTCCTGGTGCGCGTGTTAGTGGTTTGGTGGGGTTGGCATACCCACCTCGGCCTGCATTCAGTGCGCCTGTGATTTGCCTTGGTTTCGGGCATTCACTCCTAATATGGTCCATCTCGTCATAGTTCTAACATCGTCGTTGCTGAGAATTCCATGTAGATCCATTGGAATTCAGACCAGAAAAGTTCTTCTTATTGTTACCTCCATTGTCATTTTTTTTTTGAGGGTAGGACCTCAAAGGATAGAGTCCCGTACGTTGATTGAACTTCAAATCTCGCATGAAGGATCTGCCACTAGTTGTTACGGATGCCTTCCTGGTTTGTATGATATTCTTGACTTCAATCTCGGCAACGATTAATTCTTGCAATGTAAGACCCCGAATTTTGAGTCTTAGAAGTCCAGAAGCCAGTGCAGGTGAAAAGACGATTTTGCCCCTGAAGGAAAGGATGTGTGATGGCCGAAATTGGTAAGATTGTTTAGTAAATTATTTTGTTTCTAATTCCTTTAGATCTAGGTTCTTGTAGATGAGTAATTGCCTTAGGAATCATCCTTAAGGCTAGATAGTTGCCTTATAGATTAAAGTCCCTAAAAATAGGGGAAGATAATTAAAGAGTTTAGAGTTTAGTTATCTAGTAAATTATCCTATTTAGATAAAGTGATTAAAGTAGTAATCAAAATTCTAGACACTCTCAATATAAATAGGAAGCCAACCTCACAAAGAATTATTCATAGAAAACCTACAAATTTCGTATAGGCTTAAAACCCTATACCTCCCTATAGCCACCATAATTTGCAGAAACTTCAAACCAGCATAAATCACTCATCGATGGTTGGATCTCTACGAATAATAGCTTGTTGGAAAGCTCTCTTCATCCTCTTTCCAACCATCTTTTTTTTTCTTCAAAAGGTTAGTATTTCTATGTCTAAAGCTATTTTGAAAATCGGCGGCGGAATTAGGTTTCCGCCAAATTTTCATGAACTTAAAAATATCATAACTTTCTACTAGTTTGTTGGAATCTTGCAAATAATATGTCGTTGGAAAGATATTTTCATTCTTTTTTTTAACCATATATAAATCAAAGCCTGTATATAAATATTGCGTTGTAAGTTGAGACGAAATCGTCCTATGCCCTACTTTTAGCAACAGGTTTTGCATAGTTAATTGGAATGATAAATTCAGGTTGATTCTTGTTAAGTTTCTGGCTATCACATCACACATCCAAGAGGGAGGCACATGAAGCATCTGATCACTGGTTTCTGATAGGTTTGGTGAGTGGTATTGGTAAGGAAATAAGGTATTCAATTGATTATTGAATATGCGTGCTTAGTTTGTTTTGTCTTTGCCTGGTGATAATTTAGGTGGTTTGGATTTACTTAATGAAGGCAAAGGATTAGCTTATTGTTCAGAGACAAGAGAGGTAGGATCTAGGCCTCATCGGTTTCTCCAGAAACCCCTGCTCTTATCTGATGTTTTTGTTACCTGCCCTTATTGTATTTGTTTGTGATTGGATTGTAGGGTGTGAATATGAAATCCGGAATGAAATATGAATCTCCTAGGCTTTATCGAACCACTGAGTTAGGAATTGAGTACCTAGGGATGCTATTTTTATATGAATTGGATGTGTTGATTGTGTCCTGACATGATTGAGGATACCCTTTTGTTGTATTATGCTTTGTACTTGCCTGTGTGTGCTTGTACGTGTTTGTGTGTCAGGATCCTGTTCCGCTGGCCAGGAAGGGTAAGCGCTGATGCTCCTAGTGAGAGGAGAGGTACTTACCGATTTATGGGAGGTGTATGGGTGATGAACCAGCAAGTGCACGCTGGATATCTGTCCTTGCGAGGCCGGATCCCTGTCTTGCGAGACAGGAAGCCCTTATCTTGCGAGATTTGGGGATGCCCTGGTTGCGACTAAGGGAAGACTTGTCCATGTGGGGCTAGTCGACTTGTCCTTGCGAGGATAAGGTGAAAGGCTTATTGATTAGTTTGTGTGTTAACCATCTACCCTTTGTGCAGTAAGTCTTGGACAACACAGGTGGAAGGGGATGGCCTTTCTTCATCATTGTGTGTGATTTTGTTGTGTTTCACCTGTCTGTGTACTTTTGAACTTTCGGAAGTGTGGTCCTCCTGCAGCCATAATTTCGGCCTTAACCCCTTTTGGTTTGTTGTTGAATTGCGTGATCCCCTTTAGTTGTTTAGGGATGATCTTATGTGAATTGGGAGATTTGTGTTTAGGGATTCTGTAGATCTTATGATGCTGTGACCCTACTGAGATTCTTGTAATCTCAAACCGTTGTTTTTACCATTTTTCAGGCTTAGGTACATTCACTGTTCGTGGTACCAGTGTGTGAGATCAAGGCTGTACGGCGGGACGGTATCGCATCACATTTTAAAACTTGTTACTTGCGCATATAACATATGATTGGGCAACTTTTTGGTTTATTTTAAGCACTCTTCTTTTGTTTGCTATTTCCGAAACTTGTTGGAAGATTTCTTGTTGTTTATTAGGATCCCTATGGGACTTGTGTGTTATGAACCCAATGGATAGATTTAAGACTTCCGCTGATGATTTTATTTATTCCGTATGTTACCAGAATATGTGTCCAGTATCATTCTCCAATTGATTGATAAGCAACAAAATAAACAAGATTAAAATCGGTATCATATGAGTAGCCTTGTGAAATTCTAATAGGTCTTAGGTGTCGTTGAGGCTTATTTGGGTTTCACGGCGGTAATGACCTCAATCGGAGCAATGAATAATAGTTTAGGAATTGGGGTCGTTACATGCAAATTCTGCGCCGGTGTCATACCAACGATGGTTTTGAGCTCGGTACTCAGCCCATCCTAAAATTGTCTTGCAAGCTAGTACGGTGAACGGTCCTCTTCTGGTGCAAAGCTGGAAAACTCTCTTAATGCCTTCTCGTATTCCATCACCGACCGGGTGCCCTATTCAAGCTTATAGAAAACTTGTTGCTGCTCACTTTTATGGAATCTCGTATAGAATCTCTTGTCGAACTCATACCAAAATTCCTCCCAAGTAGGCAAACGATCTCCGAATCTTAAGCTCACGGCTGTCCACCATGCGAGGGCTTCTTCCTTAAGTAGGAGAGTAGCGATGGCAACCTTGTCATCGTTAGAGATACACAAAAACAGGGAAACAAAGCATAAAGTGTCCATCCATTCATGAGCCACATCAGCACCGACTAAACCGCTGAAATATTTACATCCCAAGTGACGAGCTTCCTTTAGCAACTTCATAATCATGACACGACTTCTTTAGGAATAATCGGTTACATAAGTTCAAATGGAGGAGTAGGATTTTCCTCGGGTGCGGGTGCATGAGCATTCTGAAATTGTGCCTCTATACACTACTGATTTGTAGCAATCCCCTGCAACAAGTTTAAGATTTGTGCTATCACAGGATTGATGGCTAGTGTGGCTGGTGCCTCAGGTTGGTTTTCAGGCTCAGCTTGCCCTCCTTGCTCAATTTGTGCATTCGGCTCCTCTTGTTCAACAGGTTGCTGTTCGGCCTGAACCCCAAACCTATGTCGTTGATCCCTTTGTACACTCAACCTTGCCATACTATACGAACACCTAACTGTTACTCAACACGTAACCAATTGTACGAATACTAAGAAAGAAGTGGTACCTCCTGGAGAGGCGTACACTGGGCTATAAGCATATGCTGGAAAACAAAACACACATGCACACAAATATACAAGTCTCGGAAATCACATGCATACATGAGAATGCACACTCGACAATCACATTAACACACACAAACATTCAGCAGCAATCATTCAAGCATTCGGCAAGCACAAGTTCACACAAATTACACTCGGCAACCATTATACAGAAACATACCCGGCAGTACTTGGCAGCACACAATCACTCGACAGCAATAACAAAGAACACAGCAAAGCACACATCAGATCATATGATGTACAAGAACCCACATAAATAAACAACAACTCAAACAATCAAGCACATTATTCAAATATATCAAACCAGGTTTTAACATCAGCTTATTTTTCGTATTAGCCCCTAAGTGTGTGGGTGTGTGTGCATGTACCTTTCCTAGAAACACAAAACTAACAAAATAGGTTAGCATATAAAAAATTATATTCCCTAAACCATGCTTTGCTACCAAAACTATAATGACCCACATTCCCGAATCTCTCCTAGGTGAGACCTTTACCGCCGTGAAACCCAAACAAGCCCAAAACCAGGACCTATCTGAATCCCACAAGGCTTAACTATCTAATTTCCGATTTTAGTATGTTCGTTCTTTAAATTTTTAAAATTTATAGTTTGATAGTATTGGACAAACAATCTGGATTCATACGGACTGAATAAATCATTAGCGGAAGACTTTATGATTAATCAAAGGAACCACAGCACACAAATCCCATAGGGATCTAAAAATCTAGCTAGTAAATCCCCAATAAGTTTTGAAAACAATCAAACAAAGGAGACATTCTAAAAACCAAAAGTGGTCTAATCAATCTTCATGTTCTATATGCAAGTAATCAATGAACATGTATGAAAATATGATACAATATCGCCATGTCATGCAGCCTTGATTCTTACACACTGGTACCATGAACAGTGAATATACCTAAGCCTTAAAAAAGGTGGAAACAATAAGGTGAGATTACAAGAATCTTAGTAGGGTCACAACATCATAAGATCTACAGAAATCTTAAACAAATATCTCTCAAACAACTTTAGATCAGCCTATACAACTAAAGGGAATCACGCACTCATCATTCAACCAAAAAGGGATAGGGCCGAGAGCTAAGGTTCAGGGTGGACTACAAACACTTCCGAAAATCAGAAGTACACAGGCAAGTAAATCATCAATCATTCTCATCAATAAGAAAGGACATCCCCTTCCACCTGTGTTGTTCAAGGCTTCGCTACACAAAGGGTAAAAGGTTAGCACACAAGCTAATCAGCAAGTATATTCATCTTGCCATAAGAGGACAACGCATCCAAGCCACACAAGGACAAGGGCATCCAAACCACACAAGGATAAGGAATTCAAAATTACACAAGGATAAGGGTATCCAAACCACACAAGGATAAGGGCATCTTGCCACACAAGGACAAGGTGTCTAGCCACACAAAGACTAGGCATCCAGCATGCATATGCTTGGGATTTCCACCCATACGACTCTTATACTAGTAAGAACCTCTCCTCTCCCAAGGAACATCAACACTTACCCCAAATGGCCACCAAAAAAGAATCCTAACACACAAACATATACAAGCACACATAGGCAAGTACAAAACACAATACCACAACAGAGCATCCTTAATCATGTTAGAATACAATCAGCATGTTCAATGCACACAACACATGCAAATTAGGCACACATAATCTATCTCAAGGGTTCGAAAATTCCTATAAGACCATATCTCAATCCGCAATTCATGCATATGCCAAACAAGATATGTGCATGCAACATCATCAAGAACATGCACCGAAAATAACAATCAAACAACAAGGATCTCTAAAGAAACTAATGAGGCATAGATCCTACCTCTCTTATCTCTGAACAAGAAGCTATTCCTTTTCCTTTATTCAAGGGATCCGAACCACCTATAACATCATAAGGCAAAGACAAAACCAAACTAAGGATGCATACTCAATAATCAAGTAGATATCCTATTTCTTTAACAATTCCACTCATCAAACCTATCAGAAACCAGTGATCAAATGTCGTAGGTGCCTCCCCCTCTGATATATGATGTGATAGCCAAGAACTTAACAGGATTCAACCTGAATTATCACCCCAATCAACCATACAAATTTCGGCACTTAAGATAGGGCACAAGGACAATTGTGATTTTATACATACAAGGTGTAGGCGTTGCGATTTCATGTTTACAAAGAAGGTTTAGATGTTAGTAACACATGCAGTCGAAAGGAACAAGATCAGAAACCAATAGGTTAATCAGTTGATCAAAGTCGGCAATAATAAAGCGAAAAAGTAGGGCATGCAAATTTTATGTATAGGAAAGATTCAAAGGATGAATTAATGATTTTAAAACATTAATAGATGCCAAACAATCATATGAACAAAAAGAATAATCAAAGTTCATTCATAATTTAGTAAATAAATAACAAACACAAGCAATTTAGTTAACAAATCATAAAAACCCTTTCTTAAGAGAGCACACCAAACATGTTTGGGCTAGCATACTGTCACAGTCTTTTCGGGCTCTGGATAAGACTAAGATTTGTTAGTGGTAACCTAAATGTTTTTCTTTTATCTCTTTCTTTATTTTCAAGCAGTCATATAATCTGTCAGACACACTTCTATAGCCCAATTCCACTGATAATGTCGGGGCATTAAGTGATGGTAGCTTCACCTAAACGATCCCTTAAACCTACTAGAACGGTTATTAAATGTGCATTCAAATAATAAACCTTGTCCAACCTTGTAAGACCCCGAATTTTGAGTCCTAGAAGTCCAGAAGCCAGTGCAGGTGAAAAGACGATTTTGCCCCTGAAGGAAAGGATGTGTGATGGCCGAAATTGGTAAGATTGTTTAGTAAATTATTTTGTTTCTAATTCCTTTAGATCTAAGTTCTTTTAGATGAGTAATTGCCTTAGGAATCATCCTTAAGGCTAGATAGTTGCCTTATAGATTAAAGTCCCTAAAAATAGGGGAAGATAATTAAAGAGTTTAGAGTTTAGTTATCTAGTAAATTATCCTATTTAGATAAAGTGATTAAAGTAGTAATCATAATTCTATACCCATTCATTATAAATAGGAAGCCAACCTCACAAAGAATTATTCATAGAAAACCTACAAATTTCGTATAGGCTTAAAACCCTATACCTCCCTATAGCCACCATAATTTGCAGAAACTTCAAACCAGCATAAATCACTCATCGTTGGTTGGATCTCTGCGAATAATAGCTTGTTGGAAAGATCTCTTCATCCTCTTTCCAACCATCTTTTGTTTTTCGTGAGAAGGTTAACATTTCTATGTCTAAAGCTATTTTTAATATCGGCGGCGGAATTAGGTTTTCGCCAAATCTTCTTGAACTTCAAAATAGCATAACTTTCTACTCGTTTGTTGGAATCTTGAAAATAATATGTTGTTGGAAAGATCTTTTCATTATCTTTCCAACCATATATAAATCCCAGCTTGGATGTAAATACTTAGTTGTTTTAGGTTGAGACGAAATCGTTCTATGCCCTACTTTTAGCGACAGGTTTTGCATAGTTAATTGGAATGGTAAATTCAGGTTGATTCTTGTTAAGTTTCTGGCTATCACATCACACATCCAAGGGGGAGGCACCTGAAGCATCTGATCACTTGTTTCTGATAGGTTTGGTGAGTGGTATTGGTAAGGAAATAAGGTATTCAATTGATTATTGAATATGCGTGCTTAGTTTGTTTTGTCTTTGCCTGATGATAATTTAGGTGGTTCGGATTTACTTAATAAAGGCAAAGGATTAGCTTATTGTTCAGAGACAAGAGAGGTAGGATCTACGCCTCATCGGTTTCTTCAGAGACCCCTGCTCTTATTTGATGTTTTTGTTACCTGCCTTTGTTGTATTGTTTGTGATTGGATTCTTGGGTGTGAATATGAAATTCAGAATGAGATATGAATCTCCTAGGCTATATTGAACCCCTGAGTTAGGTATTGAGTGTCTGGGATGCTAGGTGAGACCCTTACCGCCGTGAAACCCAAACAAGCCCAAAACCAGGACCTATCTGAATCCCACAAGGCTTAACTATCTAATTTCCGATTTTAGTATGTTCGTTCTTTAAGTTTTTAAAATTTATAGCTTGATAGTATTGGACAAACAGTCTGGATTCATACGGACTGAATAAATCATTAGCGGAAGACTTTATGATTAATCAAAGGAACCACAGCACACAAATCCCATAGGGATCTAAAAATCTAGCGAGTAAATCCCCAAACCACACAAGGATAAGGGCATCCAAACCACACAAGGATAAGGAATTCCAAATTACACAAGGATAAGGGCATCCAAACCACACAAGGATAAGGGCATCTTGCCACACAAGGACAAGGGCATCTTGCCACACAAGGACAAGGTGTCTAGCCACACAAAGACTAGGCATCCAGCATGCATATGCTAGGGATTTCCACCCATACGACTCTTATACTAGTAAGAACCTCTCCTCTCCCAAGGAGCATCAACACTTACACCAAATGGCCACCAAAAAAGAATCCTAACACACAAACATATACAAGCACACATAGGCAAGTACAAAGCACAATACCACAATAGAGCATCCTTAATCATGTTAGAATACAATCAGCATGTTCAATGCACACAACACATGCAAATTAGGCACACATAATCTATCTCAAGGGTTCGAAAATTCCTATAAGACCATATCTCAATCCGCAATTCATGCATATGCCACACAAGATATGCGCATGCAACATCATCAAGAACATGCACCGAAAATAACAATCAAACAACAAGGATCTCTAAAGAAACTAATGAGGCATAGATCCTACCTCTCTTATCTCTGAACAAGAAGCTATTCCTTTTCCTTTATTCAAGGGATCCGAACCACCTATAACATCATAAGGCAAAGACAAAACCAAACTAAGGATGCATACTCAATAATCAAGTAGATATCCTATTTCTTTAACAATTCCACTCATCAAACCTATCAGAAACCAGTGATCAAATGTCGTAGGTGCCTCCCCCTCTGATATATGATGTGATAGCCAAGAACTTAACAGGATTCAACCTGAATTATCACCCCAATCAACCATACAAATTTCGGCACTTAAGATAGGGCACAAGGACAATTGTGATTTTATACATACAAGGTGTAGGCGTTGCGATTTCATGTTTACAAAGAAGGTTTAGATGTTAGTAACACATGCAGTCGAAAGGAACAAGATCAGAAACCAATAGGTTAATCAGTTGATCAAAGTCGGCAATAATAAAGCGAAAAAGTAGGGCATGCAAATTTTATGTATAGGAAAGATTCAAAGGATGAATTAATGATTTTAAAACATTAATAGATGCCAAACAATCATATGAACAAAAAGAATAATCAAAGTTCATTCATAATTTAGTAAATAAATAACAAACACAAGCAATTTAGTTAACAAATCATAAAAACCCTTTCTTAAGAGAGCACACCAAACATGTTTGGGCTAGCATACTGTCACAGTCTTTTCGGGCTCTGGATAAGACTAAGATTTGTTAGTGGTAACCTAAATGTTTTTCTTTTATCTCTTTCTTTATTTTCAAGCAGTCATATAATCTGTCAGACACACTTCTATAGCCCAATTCCACTGATAATGTCGGGGCATTAAGTGATGGTAGCTTCACCTAAACGATCCCTTAAACCTACTAGAACGGTTATTAAATGTGCATTCAAATAATAAACCTTGTCCAACCTTGTAAGACCCCGAATTTTGAGTCCTAGAAGTCCAGAAGCCAGTGCAGGTGAAAAGACGATTTTGCCCCTGAAGGAAAGGATGTGTGATGGCCGAAATTGGTAAGATTGTTTAGTAAATTATTTTGTTTCTAATTCCTTTAGATCTAAGTTCTTTTAGATGAGTAATTGCCTTAGGAATCATCCTTAAGGCTAGATAGTTGCCTTATAGATTAAAGTCCCTAAAAATAGGGGAAGATAATTAAAGAGTTTAGAGTTTAGTTATCTAGTAAATTATCCTATTTAGATAAAGTGATTAAAGTAGTAATCATAATTCTATACCCATTCATTATAAATAGGAAGCCAACCTCACAAAGAATTATTCATAGAAAACCTACAAATTTCGTATAGGCTTAAAACCCTATACCTCCCTATAGCCACCATAATTTGCAGAAACTTCAAACCAGCATAAATCACTCATCGTTGGTTGGATCTCTGCGAATAATAGCTTGTTGGAAAGACCTCTTCATCCTCTTTCCAACCATCTTTTGTTTTTCGTGAGAAGGTTAACATTTCTATGTCTAAAGCTATTTTTAAAATCGGCGGCGGAATTAGGTTTTCGCCAAATCTTCTTGAACTTCAAAATAGCATAACTTTCTACTCGTTTGTTGGAATCTTGCAAATAATATGTCATTCGAAATATATTTTCATTCTTTTTTCAACCATATATAAATCAAATCTTTTATATAAATATTGCGTTGTAAGTCGAGACGAAATCGTCCTATGCCCTACTTTTAGCAACAGGTTTTGCATAGTTAATTGGAATGATAAATTCAGGTTGATTCTTGTTAAGTTTCTGGCTATCACATCACACATCCAAGAGGGAGGCACCTGAAGCATCTGATCACTGGTTTCTGATTGGTTTGGTGAGTGGTATTGGTAAGGAAATAAGGTATTCAATTGATTATTGAATATGCGTGCTTAGTTTGTTTTGTCTTTGCCTGGTTATAATTTAGGTGGTTCGGATTTACTTAATGAAGGCAAAGGATTAGCTTATTGTTGAGAGACAAGAGAGGTAGGATCTATGCCTCATCGGTTTCTCCAGAAACCCCTGCTCTTATCTGATGTTTTTGTTACCTGCCCTTATTGTATTTGTTTGTGATTGGATTGTAGGGTGTGAATATGAAATCCGGAATGAGATATGAATCTCCTAGGCTTTATCGAACCCCTGAGTTAGGAATTGAGTACCTAGGGATGCTATTTTTATATGAATTGGATGTGTTGATTGTGTCCTGACATGATTGAGGATACCCTTTTGTGGTATTATGCTTTGTACTTGCCTGTGTGTGCTTGTACGTGTTTGTGTGTCAGGATCCTGTTCCGCTGGCCAGGCAGGGTAAGCGCTGATGCTCCTAGTGAGAGGAGAGGTACTTACCGATTTATGGGAGGTGTATGGGTGATGAACCAGCAAGTGCACGCTGGATATCTGTCCTTGCGAGGCCGGATCCCTGTCTTGCGAGACAGGAAGCCCTTATCTTGCGAGATTTGGGGATGCCCTGGTTGCGACTAAGGGAAGACTTGTCCATGTGGGGCTAGTCGACTTGTCCTTGCGAGGATAAGGTGAAAGGCTTACTGATTAGTTTGTGTGTTAACCATCTACCCTTTGTGCAGTAAGTCTTGGACAACACAGGTGGAAGGGGATGGCCTTTCTTCATCATTGTGTGTGATTTTGTTGTGTTTCACCTGTCTGTGTACTTTTGAACTTTCGGAAGTGTGGTCCTCCTGCAGCCATAATTTCGGCCTTAACCCCTTTTGGTTTGTTGTTGAATTGCGTGATCCCTTTTAGTTGTTTAGGGATGATCTTATGTGAATTGGGAGATTTGTGTTTAGGGATTCTGTAGATCTTATGATGCTGTGACCCTACTGAGATTCTTGTAATCTCAAACCGTTGTTTTTACCATTTTTCAGGCTTAGGTACATTCACTGTTCGTGGTACCAGTGTGTGAGATCAAGGCTGTACGGCGGGACGATATCGCATCACATTTTAAAACTTGTTACTTGCGCATATAACATATGATTGGGCAACTTTTTGGTTTATTTTAAGCACTCTTCTTTTGTTTGCTATTTCCGAAACTTGTTGGAAGATTTCTTGTTGTTTATTTGGATCCCTATGGGACTTGTGTGTTATGAACCCAATGGATAGATTTAAGACTTCCGCTGATGATTTTATTTACTCCGTATGTTACCAGAATATGTGTCCAGTATCATGCTCCAATTGATTGATAAGCAACAAAATAAACAAGATTAAAATCGGTATCATATGAGTAGCCTTGTGAAATTCTAATAGGTCTTAGGTGTCGTTGAGGCTTATTTGGGTTTCACGGCGGTAATGACCTCAATCGGAGCAATGAATAATAGTTTAGGAATTGGGGTCGTTACATGCAAATTCTGCGCCGGTGTCATACCAACGATGGTTTTGAGCTCGGTACTCAGCCCATCCTGAAATTTTCTTGCAAGCTAGTACGGTGAACGGTCCTCTTCTGGTGCAAAGCTGGAAAACTCTCTTAATGCCTTCTCGTATTCCATCACCGACCGGGTGCCCTATTCAAGCTTATAGAAAGCTTGTTGCTGCTCACTTTTATGGAATCTCGTGTAGAATCTCTTGTCGAACTCATACCAAAATTCCTCCCAAGTAGGCAAACGATCTCCGAATCTTAAGCTCACGGCTGTCCACCATGCGAGGGCTTCTTCCTTAAGTAGGAGAGTAGCGATGGCAACCTTGTCATCGTTAGAGATACACAAAAACAGGGAAACAAAGCATAAAGTGTCCATCCATTCATGAGCCACATCAACACCGACTAAACCGCTGAAATATTTACATACCAAGTGACGAGCTTCCTTTAGCAACTTCATAATCATGACACGACTTCTTTAGGAATAATCGGTTACATAGGTTCAAATGGAGGAATAGGATCTTCCTCGGGTGCGGGTGCATGAGCATTCTGAAATTGTGCCTCCATACACTACTGATTTGTAGCAATCCCCTGCAACAAGTTTAAGATTTGTGCTATCACAGGATTGATGGCTAGTGTGGCTGGTGCCTCAGGTTGGTTTTCAGGCTCAGCTTGCCCTCCTTGCTCAATTTGTGCATTCAGCTCCTCTTGTTCAACAGGTTGATGTTCGGCCTGAACCCCATACCTATGTCGTTGATCCCTTTGTACACTCAACCTTGCCATACTATACGAACACCTAACTGTTACTCAACACGTAACCAATTGTACGAATACTAAGAAAGAAGTGGTACCTCCTGGAGAGGCGTACACTGGGCTATAAGCATATGCTGGAAAACAAAACACACATGCACACAAATATACAAGTCTCGGAAATCACATGCATACATGAGAATGCACAATCGACAATCACATTAACACACACAAACATTCCGCAGCAATCATTCAAGCATTCGGCAAGCAAAAGTTCACACAAATTACACTCGGCAACCATTATACAGAAACATACCCGGCAATACTTGGCAGCACACAATCACTCGACAGCAATAACAAAGAACACAGCAAAGCACACATCAGACCATATGATGTACAAGAACCCACATAAATAAACAACAACTCAAACAATCAAGCACATTATTCCAATAATTCAAACCAGGTTTTAACATCAGCTTATTTTCCGTATTAGCCCCTAAGTGTGTGGGTGTGTGTGCATGTACCTTTCCTACAAACACAAAACTAACAAAATAGGTTAGTATATAAAAAATTATATTCCCTAAACCATGCTTTGCTACCAAAACTATAATGACTCACATTCCCGAATCGCTCCTAGGTGAGACCCTTACCGCCGTGAAACCCAAACAAGCCCAAAACCAGGACCTATCTGAATCCCACAAGGCTTAACTATCTAATTTCCGATTTTAGTATGTTCGTTCTTTAAGTTTTTAAAATTTATAGCTTGATAGTATTGAACAAACAGTCTGGATTCATACGGACTGAATAAATCATTAGCGGAAGACTTTATGATTAATCAAAGGAACCACAGCACACAAATCCCATAGGGATCTAAAAATCTAGCGAGGAAATCCCCAAACCACACAAGGATAAGGGCATCCAAACCACACAAGGATAAGGAATTCCAAATTACACAAGGATAAGGGTATCCAAACCACACAAGGATAAGGGCATCTTGCCACACAAGGACAAGGGCATCTTGCCACACAAGGACAAGGTGTCTAGCCACACAAAGACTAGGCATCCAGCATGCATATGCTAGGGATTTCCACCCATACGACTCTTATACTAGTAAGAACCTCTCTTCTCCCAAGGAACATCAACACTTACCCCAAATGGCCACCAAAAAAGAATCCTAACACACAAACATATACAAGCACACATAGGCAAGTACAAAACACAATACCACAACAGAGCATCCTTAATCATGTTAGAATACAATCAGCATGTTCAATGCACACAACACATGCAAATTAGGCACACATAATCTATCTCAAGGGTTCGAAAATTCCTATAAGACCATATCTCAATCCGCAATTCATGCATATGCCAAACAAGATATGTGCATGCAACATCATCAAGAACATGCACCGAAAATAACAATCAAACAACAAGGATCTCTAAAGAAACTAATGAGGCATAGATCCTACCTCTCTTATCTCTGAACAAGAAGCTATTCCTTTTCCTTTATTCAAGGGATCCGAACCACCTATAACATCATAAGGCAAAGACAAAACCAAACTAAGGATGCATACTCAATAATCAAGTAGATATCCTATTTCTTTAACAATTCCACTCACCAAACCTATCAGAAACCAGTGATCAAATGTCGTAGGTGCCTCCCCCTCTGATATATGATGTGATAGCCAAGAACTTAACAGGATTCAACCTGAATTATCACCCCAATCAACCATACAAATTTCGGCACTTAAGATAGGGCACAAGGACAATTGTGATTTTATACATACAAGGTGTAGGCGTTGCGATTTCATGTTTACAAAGAAGGTTTAGATGTTAGTAACACATGCAGTCGAAAGGAACAAGATCAGAAACCAATAGGTTAATCAGTTGATCAAAGTCGGCAATAATAAAGCGAAAAAGTAGGGCATGCAAATTTTATGTATAGGAAAGATTCAAAGGATGAATTAATGATTTTAAAACATTAATAGATGCCAAACAATCATATGAACAAAAAGAATAATCAAAGTTCATTCATAATTTAGTAAATAAATAACAAACACAAGCAATTTAGTTAACAAATCATAAAAACCCTTTCTTAAGAGAGCACACCAAACATGTTTGGGCTAGCATACTGTCACAGTCTTTTCGGGCTCTGGATAAGACTAAGATTTGTTAGTGGTAACCTAAATGTTTTTCTTTTATCTCTTTCTTTATTTTCAAGCAGTCATATAATCTGTCAGACACACTTCTATAGCCCAATTCCACTGATAATGTCGGGGCATTAAGTGATGGTAGCTTCACCTAAACGATCCCTTAAACCTACTAGAACGGTTATTAAATGTGCATTCAAATAATAAACCTTGTCCAACCTTGTAAGACCCCGAATTTTGAGTCCTAGAAGTCCAGAAGCCAGTGCAGGTGAAAAGACGATTTTGCCCCTGAAGGAAAGGATGTGTGATGGCCGAAATTGGTAAGATTGTTTAGTAAATTATTTTGTTTCTAATTCCTTTAGATCTAAGTTCTTTTAGATGAGTAATTGCCTTAGGAATCATCCTTAAGGCTAGATAGTTGCCTTATAGATTAAAGTCCCTAAAAATAGGGGAAGATAATTAAAGAGTTTAGAGTTTAGTTATCTAGTAAATTATCCTATTTAGATAAAGTGATTAAAGTAGTAATCATAATTCTATACCCATTCATTATAAATAGGAAGCCAACCTCACAAAGAATTATTCATAGAAAACCTACAAATTTCGTATAGGCTTAAAACCCTATACCTCCCTATAGCCACCATAATTTGCAGAAACTTCAAACCAGCATAAATCACTCATCGTTGGTTGGATCTCTGCGAATAATAGCTTGTTGGAAAGATCTCTTCATCCTCTTTCCAACCATCTTTTGTTTTTCGTGAGAAGGTTACCATTTATATGTCTAAATCTATTTTTAAAATCGGCGGCGGAATTAGGTTTTCGCCAAATCTTCTTGAACTTCAAAATAGCATAACTTTCTACTCGTTTGTTGGAATCTTGAAAATAATATGTTGTTGGAAAGATCTTTTCATTATCTTTCCAACCATATATAAATCCCAGCTTGGATGTAAATACTTAGTTGTTTTAGGTTGAGACGAAATCGTTCTATGCCCTACTTTTAGCGACAGGTTTTGCATAGTTAATTGGAATGGTAAATTCAGGTTGATTCTTGTTAAGTTTCTGGCTATCACATCACACATCCAAGGGGGAGGCACCTGAAGCATCTGATCACTTGTTTCTGATAGGTTTGGTGAGTGGTATTGGTAAGGAAATAAGGTATTCAATTGATTATTGAATATGCGTGCTTAGTTTGTTTTGTCTTTGCCTGGTGATAATTTAGGTGGTTCGGATTTACTTAATAAAGGCAAAGGATTAGCTTATTGTTCAGAGACAAGAGAGGTAGGATCTACGCCTCATCGGTTTCTTCAGAGACCCCTGCTCTTATTTGATGTTTTTGTTACCTGCCTTTGTTGTATTGTTTGTGATTGGATTCTTGGGTGTGAATATGAAATTCAGAATGAGATATGAATCTCCTAGGCTATATTGAACCCCTGAGTTAGGTATTGAGTGTCTGGGATGCTATTGTTATATGAATTGGATGTGTTGATTGTTTCCTGACATGATTGAGGATACCCTGTTGTGGTATTATGCTTTGTACTTGCCTGTGTGTGCTTGTACGTGTTTGTGTGTCAGGATCTTGTACCGGTGGCCACGCAGGATAAGAACTGATGCTCCTAGGGAGAGGAGAGGTTCTTATCGATTTATGGGAGGTGTATAGGTGTTGAACCAGCAAGTGCACGCTGGATATCTGTCCTTGCGAAGACGGATCCCTGTGTTGCGAGACAGGAAGCCCTTATCTTGCGAGATTTGGGGATGCCCTGGTTGCGACTAAGGGAAGACTTGTCCATATGGGGCCAGTCGACTTGTCCTTGCAAGGATAAGGAGAAAGGCTTACTGATTAATTTGTGTGTTAACCATCTACCCTTTGTGCAGTAAGTCTTGGACAACACAGGTGGAAGGGGATGGCCTTTCTTATTCATTGTCGAGGGCAATACTGATGTGTTTCACCTGCCTGTGTACTTCTGACCTTTCAGAAGTGTTTGTAGTCCTCCCTCAGCCAATGATTCGGCCTTGACCCTTTTTGAATGATTTATGAATTTCGTGAACCCCTTTAGTTGTTTAGGGATGATCTTATATGAATTGGGAGATTTGTGTTTAGGGATTCTGTAGATCTTATGATGCTGTGACCCTACTGAGATTCTTGTAATCTCAAACCGTTGTTTTTACCATTTTTCAGGCTTAGGTACATTCACTGTTCGTGGTACCAGTGTGTGAGATTAAGGCTGCATGGCGGGACGATATCGCATCACATTTTAAAACTAGTTACTTGCGCATATAACATATGATTGGGCAACTTTCTGGTTTATTTTAAGTACTCTTCTTTTGCTTGCTATTTTCGAAACTTGTTGGAAGATTTCATGTTGTTTATTTGGATCCCTATGGGACTTGTGTGTTATGAATCCAAAGGATTAATTTAAGACTTCCGCTGATGTTTTTATTTACTCCGTATGTTACCAGAATATGTATCCAATATCATGCTCCAATTGATTGATAAGCAACAAAATAAACAAGTTTAAAATCGGTATCTTATGAGTAGCCTTGTGGAATTCTAATAGGTCTTAGGTGTCGTTGAGGCTTATTTGGGTTTCACGGCGGTAATAACCTTAATCGGAGCAATTAAGAATAGTTAGGAATTGGGGTTGTTACAAGTTTGGTAGCGGAGCATGGTTTAGGGAATATAATTTGTTATATGCTAACTTATTTGTTGATTTTGGTGATTTCAGGTAAGAACTCACTCCCCTAGGGGCTAATACTGAAAGGGAACTAAGGCTAAAACGGGATTAAGTTGTAAGGTTGAATGATAGGAATCATAAACTAATATGCTGATTGTTCATATGCCTTCATATGTCTTTCTTGTCATTACCGAATGTATATGCATGTGATTGATGATGTGATTTATGGAATGTGGATGATGTGTGAGTCACTTCTTGCTTGATGTTTGTTAATGATTTCTATGAGTGTTAATGTCATTGCCGAGTGTGCAATGCATGTGTGCATATGATTTTCGAAAATTTGTATACTGTTTTCCAGCATATGCGTATCGTCCGGTGCATGCCTCTCCACCAGGTACCACTCTTTTACTAGTATTGTATTTAGTATATGTTGAGTAGTAAAGGTGTAATCGAGTAGTATGGCACGCTCGAGGCAACAAAGGGACCAACGGGGTAGGTCTGAGATTCAGACCGAGCAGCTACTTGTTATGCAAGAGGATTGCCATGCATAGTATTCTGCCTAAACATATATATATCCAGCTAATAGTCTCTCTACGAGAATTGCTGATGAACTAGTAAGGACCAACAAGGACTATCTCGTAAGAAGAAAGAAGAAAAGCGAAAGATGTAAATGGCTGATGGTTACATCCACGACTAAGTTTTGTTCCAATGCTCTTACATTTTACGCATCTTTAGAAGCCAACAGGTGAAGCACAAGCCTTACTATGCATGCATGCAAGGAAACACATTGCATTCATACTTATCAGCCTATTTTCCACACGATTTCGCTGCAGTTGACCAGAACAACAAGGGAGATGGGAGCATATGAATTCGATGAGACGTATGGTGGGAGTTCTACTGCAGTCATGTTCCTGAGCTGCAGAGGTTTGCAAGACAAATGTTATTGTAGCAGCTCCAGTGTTGAACATAACTAGAGCGTGTTTTCAGTAATAGATCGGGTTGGATCCACGTTGAATGACCAGGTCTTTTTCCATGTAAACACCTGTAGGCACGACAGAAGAAAGTATGAGCACCGGTGGTATCTGATTTTTAAAAAAAAACTAAATCTGCAAGATGTGGAACCTTTGCGAGAGAAGATTAGGAGCGAACTTGATGCAGATCCCGAGTCCTCTAACACTGTGATGCAACTGGCAAAATGGGAAGAGAATTTGCATACACTCAAGGGGGGACTACTCAAGGAAGAATTTTTGAATGAATGCATATCTGTGAACAGAGTATCTTGCATCGTTGGCTACTGATAGAGAAAAAGAGGTAAAGGCAATGGAGGAAGATGAAGCTTGTCGTTTGCAAGCAAGGCAAAAGGAGGATGAAGCTCGCAGGAAATTAGAGGAAGGAGCCAGTCGTTATTGATGAATATCACGCGGATGCTCTATATGAGAGGATTGCTATTCTGCATGTTCTGAGGGCTTACTATAGCTACCTAGGTAAAATTTAGACCAGACAAAGAGAAAAAGAAGAGTATTTGATATAGGCTAAGAAACACTACGACAAAGCGTTGAGGATTGATATGCATGAGCCTTCTACCTGGGTTGGTAAAGGCATGTGTCGAGTACAATCGTGGCCATTATAACGAATCATTGGCACTATATAAGAGAGCTTTGCAAGCATATCCTGATTGCCCTGGAGCGGGAAGAGTTTCTGAGAGTCGTGAACAAAGAGACAAATTTGTATGATAGCATGGTGGAAAAAGAAGGCACGGAAGATGTAGAAGCAGCCAAGAAAGCATACAAAACTGCCAGAGAGGAGAGCAATCATGCTGCTGACACTGCTATTGCCGACAAGGCTTCTCCAGCATTGATAGACAGAGTAGATGCTATGCTCCAAAAGCTTCAAAAAGAAATCGATGATGTTGATACCAAAATTGGAGATCGATGGCGCTTACTTGATAACGATTATGAAGGGATGATGATGATCTGTATTCATACCCATGCTCAACTAAGTTTCAAACTATTGCAGCACTGAAAAGTCTAGACAGGAAATATCAAGAACTTTTGATCCTTTCTATGCTTCGGTTCCCAGTTCTTTAGGAAAGCCAGCTCACAGATCTTCTGAAGTGAAAAGAGAGATTTTACTAAGCTTGGCGCAACGAGCCTCAGGAAGGTCCAACAGTATACCGCAGGAGAACTGTATTTGATGATGCAATGCCAGAATTATGATCGAGAGTACATCATTGGCCGAAGAATATGGGAAGACGTATATTGTGTGACCAAGGGGGTGCAGTATCCGACTCTGCATAAGCGTGATAAACCAAGACGCGTGGAGCTTTATTTCTCAAGTTGGGTTATCCGAGCTGTGGAAACTCGTAGAGAAGATGGGCAGAGGTCTGTATGCGAAGTAACCCTTTTTCATTACGAGGGAAGTAAGTTTTTACGTAAAATGGAGTCTTCAGATCAGAACCAGTTGGAAACTCATGGCGATCTTCCACAACACTTCAAATTCTTTCATCCGGAAGGGCCTCCTGAAAGCATGGCTCAGGCAACTAGCGTACCAGACTACAATCTTTCATCCCTACGTTCGCCACAGGAACCAGCTTTTGACTCGCCAAGTGAAAATCTCGAAGTGTCTAAAGGAAAATAAAAAAAAGAGGGTAAAGAGATAGTTACGTATAGAGGCCTCAGAAGATTCACTTCAAAAGAAGGTGCTTTCGTCCATACGCGTATAGACTGGATGCTTGCTTTGTATGGTAAGCGAAGGAAATCAAGCTAGACCAGATATATATCCAGAATAGAATAGAAACTCGCAGAACAGCGTCTCTGAAGGTTGCACTCGGGGTTGACCTCCCATTTGCACCAGGCGCACTGCGTTTTCCCTTGCCCAGATGTTCGCCTTTATAAGTCAAAGTGACCCGCCGAAGATTGGAGCCTCGTAATATGTTGATGAAGACCTCCGAACTGAGGGTTCGATCAGTAGAGGAGATGACTTTTCCTCCTTTTTTTCAACGACAGGAGAATCGAGGCTGGCCATGCATTGAGGAGAATCATTCTCACGGAGAGGAAAAGAGAAATCCATCCTTTACCAATCCACGTGGTCTAGGGTCCCTCCTTACGGCATTTTTCTCGGTTTTAGGAAACTGTGAACTGCATGGGCATAGTTCAAGGCCGATACCAGGGTAGTCCTTTGGGAAGGGATACCTATACATAATTTTCTTTCTGTAGTGAACTCAGGAAACCCGGCCATCCAGCAAGCAACGTTTGCTAACAAAGTTTCAGAATTTAGCACATGACTTGAAGATGAAGCTATCAAAACTCAAGGATAAGAATACTGATGGAACTAGGGGTGCCATAGCCCCACCTCAAATCTCAGAAGCACTACCAATTTACAGACACCTGAGGGAGATTCAGACTGATTTAACTTTGTGGTTGGAAGAACAACTTAGTGATGAAAGATGAAATACAGGGAAGATTTGAGTCTATATGCAACATTCAGGAGGAGATATCGAAAATCTCCAATGCAAGATACAGAGGCGACGAGCCAGAGCTATCTGTATACCAGGCTGCTAAATTTCCAGGAGAGATGCTGAACATGAAACAGGAAAATAAGAAAGTAAATAATCAGCTTCATGCCGGTCTAGAACGAGCGAGTGTATATGGATCAGCAGCACTGTTGATTATACTCTTATTGGGTGAATTTACTATTCCGGAAAGGCATGATTAACCTTTGGTGGAGTTGGGCTTATTGGGTGTCGCCACTAACCTATGAGCAACATGCCACTTCTGTCAATAAATTTGTGGCTAACAGATGGGTGCAGAGATCTGCCATTGGGAAAGCTCTGTTGTTGGGAGCAGGGCAAAGGGTTGTTCGGAGAACAACTAAAGAGAGAATTTTACCAAAGCATATTCTGAAAGAGGGATACTTTCTGATGTGGAATCTAAACCATTCTCAACTATGTTAAGAGCAGATTTTTCAGAGAAAGGTTTAAGTTGTAAAGATGGATACGTGTTGGGCAATGACCAGATTGAGATTTTTGATGACTCAAAAGATGGAGAACTACCTGATATTAATTAAGCAAATGAAAACAATGTATTTCTCATTACAATGCTAAGAAAGTATATGCGAGATCCTGCTCATGTGTTTAAAGAATCGCTAGTTGAAGTTGCTGAAGACCTATCCTATACCTTACAGCCAGTTGCCATACTACATCGGTCAGTTCGACAGCTTCGCAGTCAAAGCGTACCTATGGTACGAGTTGTTTGGCGTAATGACCAAATTGAGTAGCAGTCTTGGGAGACTGAGGAATATGCATGCAAAATTTCCTGACTTGTTTGATTAGGTACTAATGTTAAAATTTCGAGGACGAAATTCTTATAAGGAGGGGAGGATGTAAGACCCCGAATTTTGAGTCCTAGAAGTCCAGAAGTCAGTGCAGGTGAAAAGACGATTTTGCCCCTGAAGGAAAGGATGTGTGATGGCCGAAATTGGTAAGATTGTTTTGTAAATTATTTTGTTTCTAATTCCTTTAGATCTAAGTTCTTTTAGATGAGTAATTGCCTTAGGAATCATCCTTAAGGCTAGATAGTTGCCTTATAGATTAAAGTCCCTAAAAATAGGGGAAGATAATTAAAGAGTTTAGAGTTTAGTTATCTAGTAAATTATCCTATTTAGATAAAGTGATTAAAGTAGTAATCATAATTCTATACCCATTCATTATAAATAGGAAGCCAACCTCACAAAGAATTATTCATAGAAAATCTACAAATTTCGTATAGGCTTAAAACCCTATACCTCCCTATAGCCACCATAATTTTTAGAAACTTCAAACCAGCATAACTCACTCATCGTTCGTTGGATCTCTGCAAATAATAGCTTGTTGGAAAGATCTCTTCATCCTCTTTCCAACCATCGTTTTTTTTTGTCAGAAGGTTAGTATTTCTATGTCTAAAGCTATTTTTAAAATCGGCGGGGGAATTAGGTTTTCGTCAAATCTTCTTGAACTTCAAAATAGCATAACTTTCTACTCGTTTGTTGGAATCTTGCAAATAATATGTCGTTGGAAAGATTTTTTCATTATATTTCCAACCATATATAAATAGCAGCTTGGATGTAAATAATTCGTTGTTTTAGGTTGAGACGAAATCGTACTATGCCTTATTTTTAGTGACAGGTTTTGCATAGTTAATTGGAATGGTAAATTCAGGTTGATTCTTGTTATGTTTCTGGCTATCACATCACACATCCAAGGGGGAGGCACCTGCAGCATCTGATCACTGGTTTCTGATAGGTTTGGTGAGTGGTATTGGTAAGGAAATAAGGTATTCAATTGATTATTGAATATGCGTGCTTAGTTTGTTTTGTCTTTGCCTGGTGATAATTTAGGTGGTTCGGATTTACTTAATAAAGGCAAAATATTAGCTTATTGTTCAGAGACAAGAGAGGTAGGATCTACGCCTCATCGGTTTCTTCAGAGACCCCTGCTCTTATTTGATGTTTTTGTTACCTGCCTTTGTTGTATTGTTTGTGATTGGATTGTAGGGTGTGAATATGAAATTCAGAATGAGATATGAATCTCCTAGGCTATATTGAACCCCTGAGTTAGGTATTGAGTGTCTGGGATGCTATTGTTATATGAATTGGATGTGTTGATTGTTTCCTGACATGATTGAGGATACCCTGTTGTGGTATTATGCTTTGTACTTGCCTGTGTGTGCTTGTACGTGCTTGTGTGTCAGGATCCTGTTTTGGTGGCCACGCAAGGTAAGAACTGATGCTTCTAGGGAGAGGAGAGGTTCTTATCGATTTATGGGAGGTGTATGGGTGTTGAACCAGCAAGTGCACGCTGGATATCTGTCCTTGCGAGGCCGGATCCCTGTCTTGCGAGACAGGAAGCCCTTATCTTGCAAGATTTGGGGATGCCCTGGTTGCGACTAAGGGAAGACTTGTCCATGTGGGGCTAGTCGACTTGTCCTTGCGAGGATAAGGAGAAAGGCTTACTGATTAGTTTGTGTGTTAACCATCTACCCTTTGTGCAGTAAGTCTTGGACAACACAGGTGGAAGGGGATGACCTTTCTTATTCATTGCCGAGGGCAATACTGATGTGTTTCACCTGCCTGTGTACTTCTGACCTTTCAGAAGTGTTTGTAGTCCTCCCTCAGCCAATGATTCGGCCTTAACCCTTTTTGAATGATTTATGAATTTCGTGAACCCCTTTAGTTGTTTAGGGATGATCTTATGTGAATTGGGAGATTTGTGTTTAGGGATTCTGTAGATCTTATGATGCTGTGACCCTACTGAGATTCTTGTAATCTCAAACCGTTGT
Source organism: Passiflora organensis (assembly GCA_019739055.1). Taxonomy (NCBI): domain Eukaryota; kingdom Viridiplantae; phylum Streptophyta; class Magnoliopsida; order Malpighiales; family Passifloraceae; genus Passiflora; species Passiflora organensis. The sequence goes on from JAEPBF010000031.1 coordinate 216,264, forward strand.
TTTTACCATTTTTCAGGCTTAGGTACATTCACTGTTCGTGGTACCAGTGTGTGAGATTAAGGCTGGATGGCGGGACGATATCGCATCACATTTTAAAACTAGTTACTTGCGCATATAACATATGATTGGGCAACTTTCTGGTTTATTTTAAGCACTCTTCTTTTGCTTGCTATTTCTGAAACTTGTTGGAAGATTTCTTGTTGTTTATTTGGATCCCTATGGGACTTGTGTGTTATGAACTCAAAGGATTAATTTAAGACTTCTGCTGATGTTTTTATTTACTCTGTATGTTACCAGAATATGTGTCCAATATCATGCTCCAATTGATTGATAAGCAACAAAATAAACAAGTTTAAAATCGGTATCTTATGAGTAGCCTTGTGGAATTCTAATAGGTCTTAGGTGTCGTTGAGGCTTATTTGGGTTTCACGGCGGTAATGACCTTAATCGGAGCAATTAAGAATAGTTAGGAATTGGGGTCATTACAAACCTTATTCCTCATGGTCTGGCATCTTCATGCCTCACTACCTGACCTGGAGAGCTCTCAAAGGTTGTATAAGTTTCCCTATTGATGACTTGTTTCTATCATTGGTCATCCACTATGATTTTGGTTCAATTTAAGGAAAGTTATGATTTAACTGTATTAATTAAGTGAACGTTTTGATCATTTATTGAAAGTTGTGGTTAAGCAGGCTTACAGTGGATTTTAGCGACAAAATGTGTAAGGACCCAAACTCAACCTATTAAGACCCTTACCACCATGAAACCCAAATAAGCCCTCGCAAGGTCTTATTTGAATCCCATAAAGCTCAAGTCACCTAATTGTCAATTTTATTGGTTGATTCATATGTTATTTAAAGGTTGGAGTATGTTCATACATTAATGAATTTCTGGTTTATATGGAGTGAAAGAAAACATCAACGGAAGACTTATATTAACACTGAAAACAAGTGGAAACATAACACACAAGTCCCATAGGAATCTCAAAACATCAACCAATAGTATCATACATATTTTGGAAGCAACAAGAAAGAAGAAAAGGGATTGAAAAGTTAGAATGAAAATCCACTCAAGTTCAAAGACATGACATGCACATTCAATAGGAAAGGGATGCAAATAAAGTAAAAATTCATCTAGTCGTGCAGCCTTGATCTCAAACCTTTGGTACCAGCAACAAAGCACACACCTAAGCCTGCAAAGAGGGAGAAAAGAAGGGATGAGGTTACAAGAATCTTAGTAGGGTCACAGCATCATAAATCCTAGGGATTCCCAATCAAACATCTCCCAATAACCAAAAGATCAATACCTAAAACCAGCTAAGATATCGAATTAGAACTGTAAGCATCAATCACACATAATAGGGGCCGAAATCATCACAAACACACATAATATAAGGGTAGGCTGAAATTGGTAGAAAACAAGGGTAAAGACTGAAAACATTTTTCATTCACAAGCACACAGGTAGTTTATAACATATTCTGATTTTCAAAACCAAGGTTTGTCCCCATCTGCGCATGTTGTCCAAGGCCATACTGCAAAAAAGATAAAATAGTTAGAAAATCAATATTATATTAAGCCTTTTAGTTGTCTCCGACATCCAGACTTTAACTGGTTTAGGAGCACTCTTGCAGCTACACATACAAGTCATCCTACCACACAGAAACAGGGCATCCTAACATCCAAACTCGAACTGTCCTACAAGGCATCTTGACGTCCAGACTTGAACCAGCCTACAAGGCTTCCAATGAGCTCTTGTTGGGAATAACCACCCATAAACCTCCCGATTCGGTAAGTATCTCTCCTCTGCCCAGGAGCAACAATACTTACCTCTTATGGCCAGCAACAAAAGGATCCTTCAAATAAAGCATAAATAAGTCACATACACGCATACACACATAGTATACGCATGCACAAATCACAGCAAAAGATCCTCAATCAAATCACAATACAAATCAAAGATTAATCCTCAAAGTCATAACTGAATTAGGCAATAAGGTAACCAAAGGAACCGATGAGGCATAGATCCTACCTCTCACGTGCCTAAATCATATGCAATCCTTTGGCTTCCCAATAAGATCAGAATCTCCTAAACCATCACAAGGTAAAGACAACATAATACTTAATTAATACTAAGCCATAAGATACTTAATTAAAAACCAAAGGCATTGGGAATCCTGACCAATTAACCTACCAAAATCCAGTGACCTAGATGTAGCAATATCTTCCCCCCGAATGTGTGATATGATGGCCAGAAAATCAGCAAGAAACAACTTGATTATTCACCCTAATTCACCATGAAAATTTTGGCAACACTTAGGGTTTAATAGGGTATATGCGATTTCAACATTAGAGAGGTTAGGGGTTGCGATTTCATGAAATTAAGAAAAAAATATGTGTTAATTACTCAAATGATTAAATGGAACAAGATCTAAAATTAATAGACAAGTTAATTGATCAAATTTCGGCAAACATAGGGTTAGGAATAAGGCATGTAGATTTCTTCAATAAGAAAGATATGCAAACATAGGGTTAGAAATAAGGCATGTAGATTTCTTCAATAAGAAAGATACAAGGGCTGAATTCATCATAACATAAAAAGGATAGGTACCAAACATTCAAACGATAAAGATGAACAGAAACAGAAACCGAAAAGGGTGAATCAGAAGAAATTCGGCTAAGAACCCTAGAAATTACAATAACAAAATTAAAAGGGAAACACTAACCTTTTTCTTGTGAAACCAAGATAATAAGATGCACAATGAAGAGAGGATTCCAACAAGCTATGAGGCACAAAATCTGATGAAGGATGATGAATTTCGGCCAAGAAGGAGAGGGAGAGAGTTTATTTTTGTGTGAAAGAGAGAATAATTGTGTGCTAGATAGGGTGGCCGGCCATGTTAATTTATAAGGTCTTAAGGAGGTTTAATTAAGAGATAATTCTCTACTTTTAAGTATAGATTGATAAGATATGATTAAAGGATAATTCTATTAAAAAGATAATTCTATTAAAAGAATAATTCTATTAAAATAGTAACTCTATTTAAAAGGAAGAATTATCTAATACTTCGGATAATAAGGGATAAAATAAGGATAATTAACACAAAAATACCAGAATTAAAATATGAAATATTCAGCAAAACCATTTTAGGTCATCGCGCATTCCTTTCTTCAGGGACTAAATAGTCATTTCAGCTACATTGGTACCCGACTTTCATTTCTGACCTGTGGACTTCTAGGACATCTACCCTATAAAGGATCAGGGTCTCACAAAATGCAGGGTTTTCGGATGAAAAATGCTCTCGAATACTCATAGAAAAGTTGGTGATTATAAATCTCTACTGACTAGTCAGTTGATGTTAACCGACCGATCAGTGCAATTCAGAAAACTAGTCGAAGCTCAATAGACCAGTCGTGTAAGGACCTGAGTTCGATCTACTAGGAATTTTGCCACCGTGAAACCCAAATAAATTCAGCCTTGGACCTATCTAAATCTCACAAGGCTTATCCCCTCTTAGTACCGATTTTTATCAGATTCATTACTTATGTTTTTAAAGATTGGAGCATGACAATGGACATACATTCTGGCAGTAAACAGAGTGAATAAAAACATCAACGGAATTCTTTATAATTTAATAAAAGTACCCCAACACACAAGTCCCATAGGGATCTCAAAATCCAGCAAGTATACTCCCAGTAAATTTCAGAAATAAGCAAACAAATGAGGCATTCCAAAAACCAGAAAGTAGTCCAATCAAACTTCATGTTATATGCGCAAGCAATCAAGGAAACAGGTATGCAATTGTGTTGCAAAATGGTCCCGTCGTGCAGCCTTGATCTCACACACTGGTACCACAAACAGAGGATGCACCTAAGCCTGAAAAATGATGAAAACAATGGGGTGAGATTACAGAATCTCAGTAGGGTCACAACATTATATAATCTGCAGAAATCTAAACAAACATCACCTGAACAACATCAGATTTACCTAAACAACTAAACGAGTATCAAACAATCAACAATCAACAATCAATCATCATAGGGGTTGGGTCGAAAGTCTTAAGCTGAGGGTGGACTACAAACACTTCCGAAAATTAAAAGTACACATGCAGGTAATACATCATTCGATATCATCAATAGAAAGGTCATCCCCTTCCACCTATGTTGTCCAAGGCTTAGCTGTACAAAGGATAAAAGGTTAGCACTCAAGCTAATCAGCAAGCCTACTCATCTTGCCAGTACACAATACAAGGCATCTAGCCAACACAAATGAGTAGGCATTCAGTGAGCTCTTGCTGGGGATTGCCACCCATTCGACTCTCATACCACTAAGAGCCTCTCCTCTCCTTAGGAGCATCAGCATTTACCTAGAATGGCCACAGGAAAAGGATCCTGACACACAGACATGTACAAGCACACACGAGCAAGTACAAGGCATAACATCATAGTAGGGCATCCTCAATCATAACACAATCCATTCAACATGTTCAAAGCACACAACACATGCGAATTAGTCACACACAACCTCTCTCAGGGGTTCAAAATTTTCTATATAAGGATCCCAAATCCTAATCTATTATTATTTTTTCCTATTAGGACTGTTACCATCGTGAAACACAAACGAGCCCAAAAACAAAGACCTATTTGAATCCCACAAGGCCTACCCATCTAAATTCCCAATTTTAACATATTTATTCTTTGTACTTATAGTAATTGGAGCATGATATTGGACAAGCATTCTGGTATCATACGAAGTGAATAAAACATCAGCACATGTCTTTAAATTGAATCATTGGAACCACAACACACAAGTCCTATAGGGATCTAAAAATCCAACAAGTAAACCATCAATATAATTCGGAAACAAGCAAAGGAGGGACATGAAAAGATAGAAAATAGTCCAATCAAAGTTCATGTTGTATGCGCAAGCAACCAAGGAAACAAGAATGCAAATGTGATGCAATATCGCCCCACAATGCAGCCTTGATCTCACATACTATTACCACGAATAACGAATGTACCTAAGCCTGAAAATGGTGAAAACAACAGGATGAGATTATAAGAATCTCACTAGGGTCACAACATCATAAGATCTACAGAAATCTTAAACAAACATCTCCCAAACAATATCAGATCAGCCTACATAACTAAAGGGGGGTCACACAATTCAAGAATCAAACAATAAGGTTAGAGCCGAAAGTTAAGGCTGAGGGTGGACTACAAATACTTCCGAAAATCAGAAGTACACAGGCAAGTAAATCATCAGCCAATCTCATCAGCAGAAAAGGCCATCCCCTTCAACCTGTGTTGTCCAAGGCTTTCGCTACACAAAGGATAAAAGGGTTAGCACACAAGTTAATCAGCAAGCCTATTCATCTTGCCACACAAGGACAAGGCATCCAAGCCACACAAGGATAAGGACATCCAAACCACACAAGGATAAGGGCATCCAAACCACACAAGGATAAGAGCATCTTGCCACACAAGGACAAGGCATCTAGCCACACAAGAACTAGGCATCTAGCGCGCGCAGGCTGAGGATTGCCACCCATACGACTCCCAAACCAGTAAGAACCTCTCTTATCCCTAGGAGCATCAGTGCTTACCCCGAATGGCTACCGGAAAAGAATCCTGACATACAAACATGTACAAGCACACACATGCAAGCACATAGCACAGTACCATAACAAGGTATTCTTAATCATATCAGAACACAATCAGCATGTTCAATACACACAACACATTCAAGCTAGGCACTCATAACCTATCTTAAGGGATTCAGTATAGTCTAGATAAGCCTCAAATCAATCTACAACTCATGCATATACTATCTCACATATGCACATATAATATCATAGGTATAGGTGCCAAAATCAACAAGCAAACAAAAGGATCTATGGAGAAACCAATGAGACATAGATCCTACCTCTCTTGTCTCTGAATAATAAGCTATTCCTTTGCCTTTATTTCATAATTCCAAATCACCTATAGCATCATAAGGCAAAGACAAAACCAAACTAAGCATGCATACCCAATAACCAAGTAAATACCCTATTTCCTTATCAATTCCACTCACCAAACCTATCAAAAACTAGTGATCAGATGCCGCAGGTGTCTCCTCTTTGGATGTGTGATGTGATAGCCAAGAACTTAACAAGAAACAACTTGAATTATCATCCCTAATCAACATACAATTTTCGACACTACGAATAGGGCAATAGGGTAATAGGGCAATAGGGCAAGTTACAATTTCATGTTAACAAGTTATAAAGATTATATTTTATGTTAACAAAAAAGGATTAGGTGTTTATAACATGTACAATCAAAAGAAACAAGATCAGAATCCAATAGGTTAATCAATTGATCAAGATAGGCAATAATAGGGAAAGGGTAGGCCATGCCGATTTCATGTATAAAGAAGATTCAAAGAAGGAATTCATGATTTTACAATATGAATGGATGCTAAACAATCATACGAACAAGAGGAACAACAACAGAAATCAAATGAAGGCAGAATCATACAGTTTTGGAACCAATCCCGCCGAATTATGACCTAAATTACGACAAGTAAATACTAATCTCCAGACAAAAAACACGAAATGGTTGGATAGAGGATCGAAAAATCTTTCCAGAAAGCTATTATTTTCAAGAATCTGACTTACGATGAGAGAGTTATGCTATTTTGAAGTTCAAGCAGATTTCGACAACAATAGGGAGGTGTAGGGTTTTAGGTTGGATGAATTTTGTGTATTTTCTATGTAAGGTTTAAGTGTGGCTGGCCTCCTCTTTATATAGGGTGTTTATGGGATTAATTTTCTTACTTTAAGGTTTGGATTAAAATAAGATAATTATCATAATTAAATTCTACAATTATGCGTCCTTAATTTTAGGGATTTTATTTTTTAAGGTAATTATCAACCAATAAAGAACAAAATCAAAGGGAATTAATAGCAGAAATAATTACTAGACATTCCATACCATCTTTGGCCATCACACATCCATTCCTTCAGGAGAAAAATGATCTTTTCACCTGCAGTGGCTTCTAGACCTCTAGGACTCAAAATTCGGGGCCTCACAGCCTACCAACTCCATAGTTCATTCCGCAACCAAGCATACCAAACACAAGGCATTCGCATATAGCATTCAACAAGAACATGCACCGAAAATATCAAATAAGCAACAAGGATCTCTGGAGAACCGATAAGGTACAGATCCTACCTCTCTTGTCTCGGAACAAGAAACTATTCTTTTGCCTTTATCTAGAGGATCCGAACCACTTATAGCATCATAAGGCAAAGACAAAACCATACTAAGCATACATATTCAATAACCAAGTAAACATCCTATTTCCTTTCCAGTTTCACTCATCAAACCTTTCAGAAACCAGTGATCAAATTTCGTAGGTAACTCCCCTTGGACATGTGATGTGATAGCTAAGAAGAACTCATTAAAAATCAACCTGATTTACCACCCCAATCAACCATACAAATTTCAGCACTTAAGATAGGTTAATAGGGAGAATTGCGATTTCATGCTTAAAGGAATTAGGGGTTGTGATTTCATGTTAACAAGGAAGGATTAGGTGTTAATAACACATAAAATTATAAAGAACAAGATCAGAAACCAACAAGCAAGTCAATTGATCAAAATCTGCAACAATAGGTAAAGGTGTAGGGCATGCCAATTTCTTACATAGGGAACATTCAAAGGATAAATTCATGATATAACAACATGGATCGATGCCAAACAATCATACGAACAAAAAGAACAACAGCAAAAACCAATTGAAGGAAGAATCACACAATTTTAGCACAAAACCCTAGGCAATTGCGATAAGGATTTGCATAGGTAAGAACTGACCTTTTGATGATCAAACCAAGATAGATAGATAGAGGATTATATGCAGAAATCTGACAAAGGATGAAAGAATTCGGCTATAGTGAAGGCTAAGAAATTTCGGCAGCAAGGGTAGAGTGTAGGGTTTGATTGTTGATGATTTTTTGTGTTTTTAGTGTGTGTGGACAAGTGTGGCTGGCTGTTATGTTTATAGGATTAGTAAAATTAAGTTTTCTACTTTTAAGGTTAGATATGAAGAGATAATTATTAGAATTAAATTCTGGAATTATCCCTTAATTTTAGAAGATTATCATCTAAGATAAGATTGAACCAATAAGGAAATGAAAAAAGGAGAAATGAAATCTGAAATGAACACTAAACCTTCAATATCATTTTCAGCCATCACACATCCATTTCTTCAAGGGTAAAATAGTCATGTCACCTGAATTAGCTTCTGGACTTCTAAGATAAAAAAATCAGGGTCTCACAAGTCGGTTGGAGGACTTCGATCAGTCAGTTCATCTTGTACCAAATGCTAAAGACTCAACCGACCGGTCGGTTGGAGGACACTTCTTTTACATCCATCGCGCATTAATTTAAATACTCATTCTAATGTCAACTCTATTATTTATAATTATACCACTAGCCATGTAGGTTTACTATATTCATTGTTGTGTAATGTATCAGTGTATATAGTTAGCCTACAACAATTGTTGCACGATTTTTGGGTTAAAGAGCATGAAAATTCTAGATGCATAGCATTTCATGTTAAAAATTATATAATTATCTCTGGTTAACATGAAATGCTATGCATTTAGAATTGTCACGTCCCAGAACCCAAAAATCGCACAATAATCGTCGTAGGCTCACTATATATACTGTTATGTCACACAACAACGAACATAGTAAACCTACAAGGCTAGTGGTATAATAGTAAATAATGGAGACGACATTAGAAAGAGTATTTAAATTGATGCACAACGGATATAAAAGAAGTATCGATGTCTTTGAGTAACATCGGATAATCCCAGGAATAAATAATTTAGGAATGAGCATATGCATAGTGTACATGCCTAATTTCATTAACAATGGTATACTAATATATCAACACAATCAAATTGACTAAGGGTAAAATGACTATGAATATAAATTGTGAGACCACGATCCTTCGTAGTGTAGATGTCTAGAAAGTCCAGGAGTCGATGCAGTTGAAATGACTATTACTGCCAGATATTTCCTATTTCAATTCTTGTATTTTTATATTAATTATCCTTAGTTTTATCCCTTACTATCTAAGGTATTAGATAATTCTTCATTTTAAATAGAATATCTCTTTTAATAGATTTATCTTTTTAAATAGAATTATCCTTTAATTATCTTTTTAAGCTTAAAAGTAGCGATTTATCTCTTAGCTAAACCTCCTTAGACACCTATAAAAGAGTAGCCAGCCTATCCCACCTAAACATACCAAAACCCACATAGAAATTTCGTAATTTATCCCATTCTTCTCAATTTCCATTTTTGCCTAAACCCTAGCCAAAACTCCTTGATTTTCATCTTGGCATAACTCTCTCATCCTTTATCGGATTCTTGCAAATAATAGCTTGTTGGAAAGATCTCTTCATTCTCTTTCCAACCATATTGGGTTTTTCATATGGAGGTTAGTTTTTCTTTGTTAACAGTTTAATCGTATTTCAACGGAATTGCTAAAATCTGCTTGAACTTCAAAATAACATAACTCTCTCATCCTTTGTCGGATTCTTGCAAATAATAGCTTGTTGGAAAGCTCTCTTCATAATATTTCCAACCGTATTGTTTTTTTCATCTTAAGGTTAGTTTTTATTTGTTAAATGTTAAATTTTATTTTGATAGAATTTCCAAAATCTTCTTGAACTTCAAAATAGCATAACTCTCTCATCCTTTGTCAGATTCTTATGAATAATAGCTTGTTGGAAAGCTCTTTCCGTTCTCTATCCAGAAATTATTGGTTTTTCTTCTAGAGGTTAGTTTTTATATGCCGAAAATTAGGTCAAAATTCGGCGGAATTAGGTTTCAAAATTATGTGATTCTGCCTTCAATTGATTTATGTTATTGTTCCTTCTATTCGTATGATTGTTTAGCATCCAATCATGATTTTAAAATCATAAATTCATCCTTTGAATCTTCCCTATTCATGAAATCAGCATGCCCTACCTTTGCCCTATTGATGCCTATCTTGATCAATTGATTAACCTATTGGATTCTGACCTTGTTTCTTTTGATTGTATATGTTATAAACACCTATTCCTTTCTTAACTTCATGAAATCACAACCCCTAACCTCTCTAATGTTGAAATCGCAAGTTTCCCTATAAACCTTAAGGTGTTGCTGAAATTTTTATATTAAATTAGGGTGAAATATCAAGTAGATTCTCACTAAGTTATTGGCCATCCCATCACGCATTCAGGGGAAAGATATTGCTGCATCCAGATCGCTGGATTTGGGTAGGTTAATTGGTAAGGATTCCCAACGCCTTTGGTTTTTAATTAAATAGTCTTGTGGCTTAGTATTGTGTGGTCTTTGCTTTGTAATTGTTTAGGAGATTCTGATCTTACTGAAAAGGCCAAGGATTGCATTTGATTCAGACACGTGAGAGGTAGGATCTATGCCTCATCGATTCATTTGGTTACCCTATTGTTTGATTGTTTGATTGTTTGAATATGAGTGAATTCGAATGTCTACCTTGGTTATATGTTTGCGGAATGTGTGATTATAATAATAGGAAATCTCGAAAGTTAATAGGAAAATAGGTTGCCTGATTCAGTTATGACTTTGAGGATTGATCTTTATTTGTATTGTGATTTGATTGAGGATCCTTTGTTGTGATTTGTTTATGCGTGTATATACCCTGTTTGTGTTTTGTTTGAAGGATCCTTTTGTCGCTGGCCATACGAGTTAAGTATTGTTACTCCTAGGAAGAGGAGAGATGCTTACTGAACCGGGAGGTTTATGGGTGGTTATTCCCAGCAAGAGCTCGCTGGATGCCTTGTAGGCCGGTTCTAGTCTGGACGTCAGGAAGCCTTGTAGGTCAGTTCGAGTCTGGACGTCAAGATGCCCTATAGGCCAATTCGAGTCTGGACATTAGGTTGCCCTGTTTGAGAGTGACAGGATGACTTGTATACACTACTGCAAGATTGCTCCTAGGCCAGTTCAAGTCTGGATGTCGGAGACAACTAAAAGGCTTGCTACAATATTGATTGTCTAACCATTTACCCTTTGTGCAGAAAAGTCTTGGACAACACAGGTGGAAGGGGATGACCTTTTCTTTTCCTATTGCCGAGAGTAACCTGATGAGTTTTCCTGCCTGTGTACTTCTGATTTTCAGAAGTGTTTGTAGTCCACCTTCAGCCTTAGTTTCGTCCCTAACCCTTTTTATTGATTCTTGAATTGCGTGATACCCTTAGATGAGTAGGGATGATCTGATGTTGTTTGGGAGATGTTTAGTTGGGAATCCCTAGGACTTATGATGTTGTGACCCTACTGAGATTCTTGTAATCTCATCCCTACTTTTCTCCCCCTTTGCAAGCTTAGGTGTGTACTTTGTTGCTGGTATCAAAGGTGTGAGATCAAGGCTGCATGGCTGGACGAATTTGCACCCCTTTTCTATTGAATACGCATGCCATGTCTTTGAACTTGTGTGGGTTTGCATTCTGGCTTTTCAGTCACTCTTTCTCTTTTTGTTGCTTCCGAAATATGCATGATACTATTGGTTAATGTTTTGAGATTCCAATGGGATGTGTGTTATGTTTCCACTTATTTTGAGTATTAATATAAGTCTTTTGCTGATGTTTTCTTTCACTCCGTATAAGCCAGAAATTCATTAATGTATGAATATGCTCCAACCTTTAAATAACATATAAATCAACCAATAAAATTGACAATTAGGTGACTTGAGCCTTGTGGGATTCAAATAGGACCTTGTGAGGGCTTATTTGGGTTTCACGGCGGTATGGGTCCTAATAGGTTGGGTTTGGGTCCTTACATAAATCCTCATAATATACCTCGATTGCACTTATATCCAATATAGTCGTCGTGTTATACTTGGGAGCGAGCTCATGTTCCTTAGTCCTGTATTCATGTCAAAAGCCTTGCAAAAATCTACTAGGTGAGTGGATATGAAAAACATGAATAGCATAACACATACAATCACACATACATTAAATAGACACGTTGGCATGCAAATATAGAGTCGATGAGTCAAAGTTATGCAGCACATTCATAGTCAAAATGAAGCACATTTTGTGAGACCCCGATCCTTTGTCCTAAAAGTCCAGAAGCCAGTGCATCTGAAATGACCATTTTGCTTCTGAAAAAATGGATGTGTGATAGTCGAAGGTAGTATTGAGAGTTCAGTGTTCACTTCTCCTTTATTTCATTTCCATTATTAATGGTACATTGTCTATTCTTAAGAGATAATTCCAAAATTAAATCCTAGAGATTATCTCCTTATATCTAACCTTAAAAATAGGAAAATTATTCCCAATAAACCCTATAAATAGAGTAGTCAGCCATACATAAAATTCCACATCAAAAACACAAACTTATCACGTGATAAACCCTACTCCTTACTCTTGCTGCCGAAATTCACCTAACTCACCATAGTTGAATTCTTTCATCTTTCATCAGATTTCTGTGAATAATAGCTTGTTGGAAACCTCTTTTCATCCTCTATCTTGCTATCTTAGTTTCATCATTAGAAGGTTAGTTTTTCCTTATACTTTTCCTTATCACAATTTGAAGGAGGTTGGTGTTAAAGTTCTTTTATTGATCCTTCAATTGGTTTCCGTTGTTGTTCCTCTTGTTCATATGATTGATTGGCACCTATTCATGTTGCAATATTATGAATTAATCCTTTGAATCTTCCTTACGCATGAAATCGGCATGCCTACTACACTTACCCTATTGTTGTCGATTCTTACCAATTGACTTGTCTGTTGTTTTCTGATTTTGTTACTTTTAATCGTATGTGTAATTAACACTTAATCCTTCCTTGTTATTATTAAATCACAACCCCTAAACCTTGCATGCATGAAATTGCAATTTCCCTTATACCCTAACTTAGTGCCAAAATTTGCATGGTTAATTGGGATAGTAAATCAGGTTGATTCTTGTTGTGTTCCTGGCTATCACATCACACATCCAAGAGAGAGGTCCCATCAGTATCTGATCACTGGTTTTTGATAGGTTTGGTGAGTGGCATTGGTAAGTGGCATTGGTAAGTGGCATTGGTAAGAAACTAGAATGTCTATTTGGTTTCTAAATTGTGTATGCTTAGTATGGTTTTGTCTTTGACTTATGGTCATATAGCTGGTTCGGATCCCCTTAATAAAGGAAAAGGATTAGCTACTTGTTCAGAGACAAAAAAGGTAGGATTTATACCTCATCAATTTCTCTAGAGATCCTTGTTGTTTGTTTGATGTTTTCGGTGCATGTCCTTGTTGATGATTGTATGTGCATGCCTTGTATAGTGTATGCATGAGTTGCAGACTGAGCTAAGATCTTTTAAGCAATTTTGGACCCTTCAGATAGGTTGTGTGTATTAAACATTCTGATTGTGTTGTGATATAATTAAGGATACTCTGCTGTGATGTTAGGCTTTGTACTTGCTTGTGTGTGCTTGTACATGATTGTGTGTCAGGATCCTTTTTCGGTGGCCATTAAGGGTAAGCGTTGATGCTCCTAGGGAGAGGAGAAGTTCTTACTAGTATGGGAGTCGAACGGGTGGAAATACCCAGCATGTGCACGCTGGATGCCTAGTCCTTGTGTGGCTAGATGCCTTATCCTGTGTGCTGGCAAGATGTCCTTATCCTTGTGTGGTTTGGATACCTAGTCATTGGGTGGCAAGATGAATTGGCTTGCTGATTAGATTATATGCTAACCATTTACGCTTTGTGCAGCTAAACCTTGGATAACACAGGTGGAAGGGGATAGCCTCTTTATTAATAAGATCGAATGATGAATTACCTACCTGTGTACTTTTGTTTCCAAAAGTTTTTGTAGTCTACCCTCAGTCTATGACTTTCGACTCTATCCCTTTTTACGATTGCTTGATGATTGTTTGATACCCCTTTAGTTGTATAGGCCAATCTGATGTTGTTTAGGAGATGTTTGTTTAGATTTCTGCAGATCTTATGATGTTGTGACCCTACTGAGATTCTTGTAATCTCAACCTATTATTTTATCTATTTTTCAAGTTTAGGTACATCATTTGTCTGTGGTATTGGTGTGTGAGATCAAGGCTGCATGGCAGGATGATATTGCATCACATTCGCAAACCTCCTTCTTTACTAATTGCTTGAGCATTTACCATTAAACATGAAGTTTGATTGGACTACTTTCTAGTTTATTGAATCCCTCTTATTCTTGTTTATTTTCGGAATTTATTGGAGGGTTACTTGCTGGATTTTTAGATCCCTATGGGACTTGTGTGTTGTGGTTCTGTTGATTAATTATAAAGACTTCCGTTGATCTTTTTATTCACTCTGTATGTTACAAGAATGTTTGTCCATTATTAACATGCTCCAACCTTCAAAAAATATAAGAAAGGAATTTAATAAAATCGGAACTAGTGTGAATAAACCTTGTGAGATTCAGATAGGCCTTAGGTTAGACTTGTCTGGGTTTTATGGCGGTATGGGTCCTAATATATTGGGTTTGGGTCCTTACACATTTTCATGACATTCCAAGCAATCAAGACCATGACCAAGCTGACAATTTTTCTCATTCCATTGAGGTCCTGGGAATTGGGAATGAAATACCTCAGTGGTAGTTACGACTTACCTTCTCCTTAATTATCACATTGCTCATTCCACTGATGTTGTCAGAGCATTAGGTGATGGCAGTTCTACTTAAACGAAACCCACTATGCAAGTACCCATCTTGTGTTCATCGGCTTGCTCTTGTCATTTGTGAAACCCTAGAGTTTCGAGCTAGTTGAACCCGAAAGCTCAATCAAAAACTTATGAGGTTAGTGAGCCTTAGCCTATATTCGCAGATCGATGATGGATTTATAATTTGGTTTTGATGATTTAGAAGATAAATTCTATTTTCGAAGAATTTTTATAATTTTTCAGAATTATCATTATTTTTTATTGGTGATTGAAACATGAAATGGTGAATCGTATTGATGATTGTAGAATCCTAGACCGTAGATAGGTCCATTGATGGTTTAAAATGATTGGTAAACCTATTACGAATTTTTAGAATCATAATTTGAAGTATTATGATTTTTCTATACACGACATTCCAAGCAATCAAGACCATGACTGCACTGACAATATTTCTCAGTCCATTGAGGTCCTAGGAATTGGGATTGAGATACCTTAGTGGTAGTTACGATTTACATTCTCCTTAATTACCACATTGCTCATTCCATTGATGTTGCCAAAGCATTAGGTGATGGTAGTCCCACTTAAGCGAAACCCACTCTGCAAGTACCCATCTTGTGTTCATCGGCTTGCTCTTGTCATTTGTGTAACCCCGGAATTTCGATCTAGTTGGACCTAAAAGGTCAATCAAAACTTTATGAGGTTAGTGAGCCTTAGCCTATATTCGCAGATCGATGATGGATTTATAATTTGGTTTTGATGATTTAGAAGATAAATTTTATTTTTTAAGAATTTTTATAATTTTTCAGAATTATTGTTATTTTTTAATTGGTGAATCATATTGATGATTTTAGAATCCTAGACCGCAGATAGGTCCATTCATGGTTTTAAATGATTGGTAAACCTATTACGAATTTTCAGAATCATAATTTGAAGTATTATGATTTTTCTATACACGACATTCCAAGCAATCAAGACCATGACCGGGCTGATAATTTTTCTCAGTCCATCGTGGTTCTTGGAATTGGGACTGAGATACCTCAATGGTAGTTACAACTTACCTTTTTCTTAATTACCACATTGCTCATTCCACTGATGTTGCCAGAGCATTAGGTGATGGCAGTTCTACTTAAGCGAAACCCACTCTGCAAGTACCTATCCTGTGTTCATTGGCTTGCTTTTGTCATTTGTGAAACCCCGGAATTTCGAGCTAGTTAGACCCGAAAGCTCAATCAAAAATTTATGAGGTTAGTGAGCCTTATCCTATATTCGCAGATCGATGATGGATTTATAATTTGGTTTTGATGATTTAGAAGATAAATTTTATTTTTGAAGAATTTTTATAATTTTTCAGAATTATAGTTATTTTTTATTGGTGATCGAAACATCAAATGGTGAATCGTATTGATTATTTTAGAATCCTAGACCGTAGATAGGTCCATTGATGGTTTAAAATGATTGGTAAACCTATTATGAATTTTCAGAATCATAATTTGATGTATTATGATTTTTCTATACACGACATTCCAAGCAATCAAGACCATGACTGGGCTGACAATTTTTCTTAGTCTATTGAGGTCCTAGGAATTGGGATTGAGATACCTCAGTGGTAGTTATGATTTACCTTCTCCTTAATTACCACATTGCTCATTCCACTGATGTTGTCAAAACATTAGGTGATGGTAGTTCCACTTAAGAGAAACCCACTCTGCAAGTACCCATCTTGTGTTCATCGGCTTGCTCTTGTCATTTGTGTAACCCCGGAATTTCGAGCTAGTTGGACCTGAAAGGTCAATCAAAAATTTATGAGGTTAGTGAGCCTTAGCCTATATTCGCAGATTAATGATGGATTTATATTTTTGTTTTGATGATTTAGAAGATAAATTTTAATTTTGAAAATGTTTTATAATTTTTCAGAATTATTGTTATTTTTTTTGGTGAATCGTATTGATGATTTTAGAATCCTAGACCGTAGATAGGGCCATTGATGGTTTAAAATGATTGGTAAACCTATTACGAATTTTCAGAATCATAATTTGAAGTATTATGATTTTTCTATACACGACATTCCAAGCAATCAAGACCATGACCGGGCTGATAATTTTTCTCAGTTCATCGAAATCCTTGGAATTGGGACTGAGATACCTCAATGGTAGTTACAACTTACCTTTTTCTTGATTACCACATTGCTCATTCCACTAATGTTTCCAGAGCATTAGGTGATGGTAGTTCCACTTAAGTGAAACCCACTCTGCAAGTACCTATCCTATGTTCATCGGCTTGCTCTTGTCATCTGTGAAATCCCGAAATTTCGAGCTAGTTAGACCTGAAAGCTCAATCAAAAATTTATGAGGTTAGTGAGCCTTAGCCTATATTCGCAGATCGATGATGAATTTATAATTTGGTTTTGATGATTTAGAAGATAAATTTTATTTTTGAAGAATTTTTATAATTTTTCAGAATTATCGTTATTTTTTTTATTGGTGATCGAAACATCAATTGGTGAATCGTATTGATGATTTTAGAATCCTAGACCGTAGATAGGTCCATTTTTGGTTTAAAATGATTGGTAAACTTATTATAAATTTTTAGAATCATAATTTGAAGTATTATGATTTTTCTATACACGACATTCCAAGCAATCAAGACCATGACCGGACTGACAATTTTTCTCAGTCCATTGAGGTCCTAGGAATTGGGACTGAGATACCTCAGTGGTAGTTACGACTTATCTTTTCCTTAATTACCACATTGCTCATTCCACTGATGTTGCCAGAGCATTATGTTATGGTAGTTCCACTTAAGCGAAACCCACTCTGCAAGTACCCATCTTGTGTTCATCGGCTTGCTCCTGTCATTTGTGTAACCCCGGAATTTTGAGCTAGTTGGACCGGAAAGCTCAATCAAAAATTTATGAGGTTAGTGAGCCTTAGCCTATATTCGCAGATCGATGATGGATTTATATTTTGGTTTTGATGATTTAGAAGATAAATTCTATTTTTGAAGAATTTTTATAATTTTTCAGAATTATCGTTATTTTTTTTATTGGTGATCGAAACATGAAATGGTGAATCCTATTGATGATTTTAGAATCCTAGACCGTAGATAGGTCCATTGATGGTTTAAAATGATTGGTAAACGTATTACGAATTTTCAGAATCATAATTTAAAGTATTATGATTTTTCTATATTATATTATAAGGTATTTAAATTTTTAAAATATTATAAAAATATGAAAATATTAATTTGATGGTACTAATGGATACTACTACTCATAAGGATTCTGTAAAAATATTTCATGTATTTTTCGGATTAATATTGGATTTATTATGAATTTTTAAATATTTATTAGAATTTATAAATAATATTTATTATTATTATTATTTTATTAATATGTAATATTATTATGTTAATAAGCTCAAAATGACGGGCAGGTGTGTTATTTTGATCAAGATGGTCAAAACGACAGCAAGTCCTGTCGTTTTGGCCGAGCGTAGCTTTATATCGTTTAACGTTATACAACATCAGTTTGGAATGATTCCAAAACAACGTCGTATCATTGTGAGACCAGCCACCACCTAGGGCATTCCTGGTCTCCGCCAGTCGCCGGTTTTTCTAATGAGATAAATGTCCCATTACATGTCTCTCTCCTAAAAAACGTGTCGAGCCTCATAACCATCCCGAAATTTTTCTCTTGGACTGGCGAACCAAATCCGGCGATTTTCGTGTTGCTCCCACGTGTCTCCGACCAACTTTTGGTGAGTTCTGTACCCGGATTCTGAGCATCTTTCTTCATCTTGTATCTCCGATTATAGTTAATGAGATTAAGTGATTGTTGGATGGTTGGATACGGAATGGAATGACCTTTGAGTGGTTGTGGTTTTGATGAAGGATTGTTGGATGGTCGCAAGTATTAGGGTGTGGAGAAACTAAGGTTTCCGCTAGATTTTCAGGTCATTTGGAGGTAGAAGACAACCTCGGACAGCAAGATAATATATCGCTTGCAAGAGCAGGCGACAAGTCGTTTGCGGATTGGGTATATACAGGCCCGGTTCGAGGTTGAAGCTCGAACGAAATGTGGCACATCCTGATTGGTACGTGTGTCAGCCTCGAGCAGGTTTAGAGATTGGAGTGGCATCATCTGGTGGTCCCATGTGGTGCACTATGATTGGCTAGAAATAAATAAAATTTTAGATAAAAGAAAAATGGCCAAAAATAGTAAAAAATCTAAAAAACAGCATAAAAATGAAAAAATTTGGAAACAAATATGAAAAATACTAGATTAAATTTGTAGTCTAAAGGTACCAAATTTATAGTAATTGGAGTTGATTTGGTTGGTTAGTTAAATGATACAAGATTTGGATTAATTGGAAAAAATAAGGAAAATTCCTGGTTTGATCTCGGGTTTGGTCTAGGAGCATAATTTGTCTCGTAGAGAGTTTGAAGAATGATTTTATGTATTTATGACCCTCTAGTGCCATTTATTGAAGAATAAGCTATGATTGCTTGTGTAGCTGGATACCTATTGATGCAAGAAATCGAGGAATTGATCCAGGAAACAAGTATGGCCTCTTTGAACTTCGAAAACCCATTAGTGGATGGACCCTTTTAATTAATTGCTTGAATTGATGGCATGATCATATAAATGAGTTAATAAATGAGTATAACGGAATAAAATCATGGAATCTTGTGTGTGTTTAAATGCATGTGAATTGTTAAATTAAATGGTGTATTGCATGCACTAGATTGCTATGCTTGGTATGAAAGTGTGAAATGCATTATTGAAGTGTAAATAACCCATCGCGTCGCATCCTGAATCATGAGATGAATCACTCATTGCACCAGCATGGGATGACCTATGCGACTCCTAAGAGCTCTTCGAGTATGGCAGTGAGACATGGACTTGCCACGGGAGTCACAATGAGGTACAAGGTTTATATATAATTGTGCTAACTGAATGTATGACAGGAATCCCTATCGTGGGGACCGTGTAGGTGGAGCTACCATCACCTATCACCCTTGCATCGTCAGTTGTCTGGACCAAGGATTATGCACGTCCCATCGGGATATACTAAATCATCATATGAGATAACAAGAGAAAAGAGACGTAAGGTATCCCATGAAGTGCCACTGACGTAGCTCAATCCTATTCCCGGGACCTAAATAGACTGAGAGATATTGCCAGCCCAGTTATGGTCGTGAATGCTTGAAGATTCTTGATATTGATGTGTATATTAATTGTGACTGTGTTCTGACTCATTGATGCTATGAATGTGTGACAACATGTTAGTCAATGAGTTGCATGAATGTGTGTAAAATATTTTGTATATTTGTCACTCCTCGTACCCTATGGTGACGTAACAACCCCTAACCATAAAGCTTTCATACCTCTCATTTGTAAGGACCCGAATTCACTCCACTAAGACCCTTACCGCCGTGAAGCCCAAATAAACCTAACCTAGCACCGATCTGATTCTCACAAGGCTTATCTCCCCTTAGTTCTGATTTTTATTAGATTTATAAAATAAACTTTTTAAAGGTTGGAGCATGATAATGGACATACATTCTAGCAATAAATGGAGTGAATAAAAACATCATCAGAAGTCTTTATAATTCAACAAAGGTACCACAACACACAAGTCCCATAGGGATCTCAAAATCTAGAAAGTATACCCCAATAAATTTTGGAAATAAGCAAACAAAGGAGCCATTCCAAAAACTAGAAAGTAGTCCAATTGAACTTTATGTTATATGCTCAAGTAATCAAGAAAACAGGTATGCAAATGAGATGCAAAATCGTCCCTCCATACAGTCTTGATCTCACACATTGGTACCACGAATGGAGGATGTACCTAAGCCTGAAAAATGGTGAAAACAATAGGGTGAGATTACAGGAATCTCAGTAAGGTCATAACATCATAAGATCTACAAAAATATTAAACAAACATCTCCCGATCAACATCATATTCGCCTACACATCTAAGGGATATCACGCAACCAATAAGCAAACACAATAGGGATAGTACCAAAAACTATTGGCTAAGGGTGGACTGCAATTACTTCCGAAAATCAGAAGTACACAGGTAAGAAAAACATTAATCAATCTCGTCAACAGAAAAGGTCTTCCCCTTCCACCTCTGTTGTCCAAGGCTTTGCTGCACAAAGGGTAAAAGGTTAGCACACAAGGTAATCAGCAAGCCTATTCATCTTGCCATCACACAGGACAAGGCATCTAGCCAGCAAACAAGACTAGGCATCCTAACCAGCACACAGAATTAGGGCATCTTGCAAGCATACAGGACAAGGCATCTAGCCAGCACAAAGTACTAGGCATCAGCATGCACAAGTTGGGGATTGCCACCCATATGACTTCCATGCTAGTAAGAGCCTCTCCTCTCCTAAGGAGCATCAGTGCTTACCCCTAATGGCCACCAGAAAAGGATCTTGACACACAAATACATATAAGCACACACAAGCAAGTACAAGGCACAATACCACAACAGGGCATTCTCGATCATGTCAGAACACAATCAGCAAGCTCAATGCATACAACACATGAAAATTAGGCAATACAACCTATCTTAGGGGTTCAAAATGGCCTACAAACTCTATAGTTCAATCCGTAACTAAGCATACCAAACATAAACCATACGCATATACCAATCAACAAGAACATGCACCGAAAACATCAAATAAACAACAAAGATCTCTAAAGAAACTGAGAAGGTATAGATCCTACCTCTCTTGTCTCTGAACAAGAAGCTATTCTTTTGCTTTTATTGAAGGGATCCGAACCATCTATATCATCATAAGGCAAAGACAAAACCATACTAAGCATGCATACTCAATAGATCAAGTAAACATCCTATTTCCTTACCAAGTCCACTCACCAAACCAATCAGCAACCAATGATCAGATGCCGCAGGTGCCTCCCCCTTGGATATGTGATGTGTGATAGCCAAGAACTCAACAAGAATCAACCTGATTTATCACCCCAATCAACTATAAAAAATTTGGCACTAAGATAGGGTTCACAAGGGCAATTGCGATTTTATGCATACAAACATTAAGGGTTGCGATTTCATGTTAACAAGGAAGGATCAGGTGTTAATAACACGTACAACTAAAAGGAACAAGATCAAAAACCAATAGGTAAGTCAATTGATCAAAATCGCCAACAATAGGCAAAAGTGTAGGGCATGCCAAACAATTATATGAACAAAAAGAATAACAACAGAAACTAATTAAAGGAAGAATCACACAATTTCGACACAAACTTCCAGAAAATTGCGATAAGGGTTTTGATAGGGAAGAACTGACCTTCTGATGATCAAACCAAGAGAGCTAGATAAAGGATGAAAAGAGCTTTCCAACAAGCTATTATCTAAAGAAATCTGACAAATGATGAAAGAATTCGGCTATAGTGAAGGCTAGGAAATTTCGACAGCAAAGGGTAGGATGTAGGGTTTGAACGCTTGATAATTTTGTGTATTTTTTGTGTTGGAATTAAGTGTGGTCGACTATTCTTTATGTAGGGTGTTTATGGGATTAATCTTCCTACTTTTAAGGCTGAATATAAGGAGATAATTATTAGAATTAAATTCTAGAATTATCTCTTATTTTAGGGGATTATCATCTAAGGTAAGATTGAACCAATAAGGAAATGAAATAAAGGAGAAATGAAATCAGAAATGAATAATAAACTTCCAATACCATTTTCGGCTATCACACATCCATTTCTTCAGGGGCAAAATGGTCATTTCACCTGTATTGGCTTCTGGACTTCTAGGACACAAAAATTAAGGTCTCACACCATTAGTGCCTCTTAGTGAAAGATGTGAATACTATACAAGGTTGTATGTTAGCAATTTGTTTCTCATCATGTCATTATCGAATGCAATAAAAATATTTACATACTTATAACTACATAGCGATATTGTGTTTAAGTACTTAAATCATATGCAGAGTTAATACGAGATGTAGGTTATAAAAACACACCACTTTTATTTATTTACAACCCATGACCTCATAGGCACGAAAATCTTCGGTTCACAACACACACAAATTATGCATATGAAGTAAGCCACTTATATAAGATAAAATCCTCGATTATTTATATACCTAGAAAAGTAGGATGCTACAATTCTTCTTATAACACCCTTAGTCTCTAGCCTCTACTTCTGACACCTCGAGTAAACTTGGCTTGGTAGACTAGGTGAGTGGATCCTGAATTTTGTTCTTATAATTTAATGTGAGTAAGACTGCTGTAACTGTATTTAAATCTTCGGAGTTCTTTCAACGACAAATCAGACATTTCACAATAGATATAATAAAAGAACAAGAAATATCGCAGTGCATAGATAAATAGAAAGTCATTTACTCAATCGATAGCAACAAACGTTCATGATTTATCACACACAATATTTATTAGTTTTTTTCGTGCTTGATGAGATTCAAATAATATATTAATGGTGGATTTTATTGCTGGAAAAGATTTGCTTCCATTGAATCCACTATCGTTGTAACGACACAAACTCAACCTATTAGGACCCTTACCGCTGTGAAACCCAAACAAGCCCTTCCAAGGACCTATCTGAATCTCACAAGACTCAAGTCACACTAATTACAAATTTTAAAGTTCATTCTTATACTTTTAAAGGTTGGAGAATGTTTAACATTTAGACATACAATCTGCTATCATATGGAGTGAATAAAAACATCAGCAGAAGTCTTTATAAATGATCAAAGGAACCATAACACAAGTCCCAAAGGAGTCTCAAAATCCAGCAAACAATCTTAAGCATGTTTTAGTATTTGGGAGGAAAACCAGAGAAATATAAAACTAGAAAATAGTCAAATCAAGCAAGCATGAATCAAGGTATATGCGCAATCAATCTAGCAAGAAAGGAGGCATGTGAAAGTGTTGGGAGGACTAAGGACACTTCTAAAACGAGAAGTACACAGGTAGCTAATTCATCATCTGATTTGTACGATTGAATGGCTATCCCCTTCAACCTATGTTGTCCAAGGCTTAACTACACAAAAAGTAAATGATTAGCAAACAATCTAATCAGTAAGCCTATCCATCTTGCCACACAAGGACAAGGCATCCAAACCACACAAGGATAAGGGCATCCAAACCACACAAGGACAAGGCATCCAAGCCACACAAGGACAAGGGCATCCAAACCACACAAGGATAAGGGCATCCAAACCACACAGGATAAGGGCATCCAAACCACACAGGATAAGGGCATCTTGCCACACAAGGACAAGATGTCTAGCCACACAAAGACTAGGCATCCAGCGTGCACATGTTAGGGATTGTCGACCTTCATTCAGTAATTTTGTAATCACGATGGGAAGTCTCTCGGCTTCCTTAGGATGCGCCGGCTGTAAAGGTTCAAGTGGAGGAATAGGTTCTTCCACGGGCGTGGGTGCAGGAGCATTCTGAAATTGCGCCTCCACACGCTGCTGATTTGCAGCAATTCCTTGCAATACGTTTAGGATTTGGGCCATCACATGATCAATGGCTGGTGCAGCTGGTGCTTCAAGTTGGTTTTCGGGCTCAGTTTTCCCTCCCTGCTCAGTTTGTGCATTCGGCTTCTCTTGCTCAACAGGTTGTTGTTCGACCTGAACCTCATACCTACCCCGTCGATCCCTTGTAGCATTCAACCTTGCCATACTATACAAACATACGATTGTTACTTAACACATAACTAAATACGATACTAGGAAAAGAAGTGATACCTGGTGGAGAGGCATGCACCGGACGATACGCATATGCTGGAAAACAAAATACACTTGCACACAAATACTCACAAGTTTTGGAAATCATATGTACACATGTAATGCACACTCGGAAATTACACCAACACTCCCATAAGCATTCGGCAACAATACTATCATACAAACCATTCTTGGAAATCATTGCAACAAACTCTAAAGACAATGATAAAAAGTCGCATAGGGACACTCGATATTATGGTAAAAACACGCATTCGGCAATGACAAGAAATACATTAAGATTTCTCAGAACACATCAAGGCATACCAGGCATAAGAACATTCATAAACACACAGCAAATCAGATTATCATTCTCATTATTTAAATCTTACAAATCAATCCCTTTTTAGCATTATTTTACTTTTGGTACTAGCCCCTAAGTGAGTGAGTGTGTGCTTATGTTCTTACCTACAAACACAAAATCAACAAACAAGTTAGCATATAACCAATTATACTCCTTAAACCATGCTCCGCTACCAAACCTGTAACGACTCCAAATCCTAACCTATTATTAATTGCTTAGATTAGGGCAATTACCACCATGAAACTCAAACAAGCCCAAGAACCAAGACGTATCTGAATTCCACAAGGCTTACTTATCAAATTCTCAATTTTTAGCATGTACATTCGTTATGTTCATTAGTTATAGGAGTATGATATTGAACATGTATTCTGGTATCATACGGAGTGAATAAAATATCATCGGAAGTCTTTAAATAAAATCAATGAATCCACAACTCACAAGTCCATAAGGATCCAAACATCCAGTAAGTTAATTCCTAAAATAAAAAGGAAACAAGTAAAGAAAGAACCTTGAAAACCAGAAAAATAGTCCACTCATAATTCATGTTATATGCGCAAGCAATCAAGGAACAGGTATGCTAATGTGATGCGATATCGCCCCGCCATGCAGCCTTGATCTCACACACTGATACCACGGACAATGGATGTACCTAAGTCTGAAAAATGATGAATACAACAAGATGAGATTACAAGAATCTCAATAGGGTCACAACATCATAAGATCTATAGAAATCTCAAACATAAATCTCTCGAACAACATTAGATCATTCCTACACATCTATGGGTATCACGCAATTCAAAAATCAATCAAAGGGATAGGGACGAAACTAAGGCTGAGGGTGGACTGCAAATATTTCTGAAAATCAGAAGTACACAGGCAGGTAAAACCCATCAGATTGCTCTCGGCAAAAGGAAAAAGAAAGGTCGTCCCCTTCCACATGTGTTGTCCAAGGCTTACTGCACAAAGAGTAAAAGTTTAGCACACAAGCTAATTAGTAAGTATAACGACCCCAATTCCTAACTATTATTAATTGCTCCGATTAAGGTCATTACCGTCGTGAAACCCAAATAAGCCTAAATGATACCTAAGACCTATTTGAATTTCACCAGGCTTATCATTAACTACCGATTGTTAGCTTGTTCATTTTATTGCTTATCACCAATTGGAGCATGATATTGGACACATATTCTGGTAACATACGAAGTAAATAAAACATCAGCGAAAGTCTTAAATCAAATCATTGGGTTCATAACACACAAGTCCCATAGGGATCCAAATAAACAACAAGAAATCTTCCAACAAGTTTCGAAAATAGCAAGCAAAAGAAGAGTGCTTAAAATAAACCAGAAAGTTTCCCAATCATTCATGTCATATGCGCAAGTAACAAGTATGCAAATGTGATGCGATATCGCCCCACCGTGTGCAGCCTTGATCTCACACCCTGGTACCATGAACAGTGAATGTACCTAAGCCTGAAAAATGGTAAAAACAACAGTTTGAGATTACAAGAATCTCAGTATGCTCACAGCATCATAAGATCTACAGAATCCCTAAACACAAATCTCCCAATTCACATAAGATCATTCCTAAACAACTAAAGGGGATCACGCAAATCAAAAACCAATCAAAAGAGGTTAGGGCCGAATTTATGGCTGAGGGAGGACTGCAAACACTACTAAAATCTCAGAAATACCCAGGCAGGTGAAACACATCAAATTGCCCTCGGCAATGAATAAGAAAAGTCATCCCCTTCCACCTGTGTTGTCCAAGACTTACACGCAAACTAATCAGTAAGTCTATCATCTTGTCCTCGCAAAGACAAGTCGACTAGCGCCACACGGACAAGTCTTCCCTAGTCACATACCTACAAGGGCATCCCAGGTCACATACCTACCAGGGCTTCCTGCCACACAAGGACAGAGTTCCGGCCACACAAGGACCAGACCTCCAGCGAGCTCTTGCTGGGATTTTCCGCCCATACAACTCCCATACCAGTAAGAACCTGTCCTCTCCCTAGGAGCATCAACGCTTACCCCGAATGGCCACCAGAACAGGATCCTGATACACAGACACGTACAAACACACACAGGCAAGTACAAAGTATAATACCACAACAGGGTATCCTCAATCATGTCAGAACACAATCAACTTATCCAATTCACATAACAATTGCATCTCAGGCACTCAATTCCTAACTCAGGGGTTCGATATAGCCTAGGAGATTCATATCTCATTCTGAATTTCATACTCTCACCCTATAATCCAATCGCAAGCAATACAACAAGGGAAGGTAACAAAAACATCAAGAAAAGAGCAGGGGTCTCTGGAGAAACCGATGAGGCATAGATCCTCCCTCTCTTGTCTCTGAACAAGAAGCTACTCCTTTGTTTTTATTAAGTAAATCCGAACCACCTAAATTATCACCAGGCAAAGACAAAACCAAACTAAGCATGCATATTCAATAGTCAATTGAATACCCTATTTCCTTACCAATACCACTCACCAAACCTATTAGAAAACCAGTGATCAGACATTGCAGGTGCCTCCCCCATGGATGTGTGATGTGATAGCCAGGAATTTAACAAGATTCAACCTGAATTTACCATTCCAATTAACTATGCAAATCTTGTCGCTAAAAGTAAGACATAGGATGATTTCGTCTTAACCTTAAATAAGGAAATATATACATCTAAGATTCGATTTATATATGGTTGGAAATAGGATGAAAAGATCTTTCCAACGAGCTATTATTTGTAAGGATCTGACAAACGATTAGAAAGTTATGCTATTTTGAAGTTCAAGAAGATTTGGCGAAAACCTAATTCCGCCGCCGATTTTCAAATTAACCTTAGACAAAGAAATACTAACTTCCTGAAAAAAAATAAAAGATGGTTGGAAAGAGGATGAAGGGATCTTTCCAAAAAGCTATTATTCGTAGATATCCGACGAACGATGAGTGAGTTATACTGGTTTTAAGTTTCTGTGAATTATGGCGGCTATAGGGAGGTATAGGGTTTTAGGCTCATACAAATTTGTAAGTTTTCTATGAATGATTTTTGTGGGGTTGGCTTCTTATTTTTAATGAATGGGTATAGAATTATGATTACTACTTTTAATCACTTTATCATAATAAGATAATCTACCAGATAATTAAACTCTAAATTTTCTTCCCTATTTTTAGGGTCTTTAATCTCTAAGGCAATTATCCCTCTATAAGGACAATCTCTAAGGCAATTATCCATCTATAAGAACTTAAATCTAAAGGAATTTAAAAAAAAATTAACTACTAAACAATCTTACCAATTTCGGCCATCACACATCCTTTCCTTCAGGGGCAAAATCATCTTTTCACCTGCACTGGCTTCTGGACTTCTAGGACTCAAAATTCGGGGTCTTACATCCTCCCCTCCTTATAAGAATTTCGTCCTCGAAATTTTTAATATAAGTACCTAATCAAACAAGTAAGGAAATTTTGCACGCATATTCTCCTCAGTCTCCCAAGACTGCTC
The DNA here is from genome assembly GCA_019739055.1 of Passiflora organensis. Lineage (NCBI taxonomy): Eukaryota > Viridiplantae > Streptophyta > Magnoliopsida > Malpighiales > Passifloraceae > Passiflora > Passiflora organensis. The sequence goes on from JAEPBF010000031.1 coordinate 244,562, forward strand.
CTCAATTTGGCCATTACGCCAAACAACTCGTACCATAGGCACGTTTCGACTACGAAGCTGTCGAACTGACCGGTCTAGTATGGCAACTGGCTGTACGGGATAGGATAGGTCTTCAGCAACTTCAACTGGTGGTTCTTTAAGCATATAAGCAGGATCTCGCATATACTTTCTTAGCATTAAAATGTGAAATACGTTGTTTTCATTTGCTTGATTAATATCAGAAAGTTCTTCATCTTTTGAATCATCAAAAGTCTCAATCTGGTCATTGTCCACCACGTGTCCATCTTTATCACTTAAGCCTTTCTCTGGAAAATCTGTTCTTAACACAGTTGGGAATGGTTCAGCTTCCATGTCAGAAGTCAGAAGGTCGAATTCTAGCTCTTCTCCAGGGAATTCATCAGGAATTTCTTTTCCAAGTCGCGGGCTCGGCAGACTATTGCTTTTGGACACAACTGGAAGGCTTTCCTGGGTATCTCCGGCTTGTATGTTAAGAGCTTAGCATACTGGTTTAAGAGATGGAACATACGATCATACACATAGTCCAACTTCAACTCCCTTTTAACGAACTCACTCGCTGCATTTCCCATGGCCTGTGCCTTTTCCTTGTGAGAGTTACCCCAGTCAACAGCAAATTTTATAGATCTACATTTATCAGTTTCCTTGACAGGCCAATAATGGACCTTGGGTATCAAGCTTCTGGTGAAGAAATCGTAGTACTGGGGTTTAACGAGCAGAGTCACGGAATCACAGGCAAGGATATACTTCTCGCTTCACTGACCATGCAGACCCTTCAATATAGATCTTGTACCGGTAATTGCATTGGTTGGCCAAGTCTGACTCCTTGTAGCCTTGCTGTAATTCTCGAATCCAATCCTGAACAAATACCCGAGCATTCCAGTCCTGAGTTGGGGTGACATTGCATTTCATTAGATCTTGTCTTGTGGCAGCAACAGATGGGTTCCCTTTCCAATAAGCATGAGGTTCTCTTTCAATCCAGTCCATCCTCTTATTTCCTTCTTGCAAGTCCTCCAACAAAGCCGTCCAAGGCTTTATATTGATCTCAGGCCATAAGTGCGCATCTTGATGGGGACGCCTCTGAATTTCTAATATTCTGGTAACCTCTCATGCCAAAATGCAACTTCCTCACAGCTCCCCACACTCCATGGCTTTGACCCAGTTTCGCCACATCTTTGGGAATCCCCATCTCCTCGTAATGTAAAAGGGTTACTTCGCATGTAGACCTCTGCCCATTTTCTTTACGAGATTCCACAGCTCGGATAACCCAACTTGAGAAATAAAGCTCTACGTGTCTTGGCTTATCATGCTTATGCAGAGTCGGATACCGCACCCCCCTTGGTCACAGAATAATACGTCGTCCCGGCCTCCCATATTCTTCGGCCAATGATGTACTCTCGATCATAATTCTGGCGTTGCATCATCAAATACAGTTCTACTGCGGTATACTGTTGGACCTTCCTGAGGCTTGTGGCGCCAAGCTTGGTAAAATCTTTTTTTTCACTTCTCCTTCTTTGTCGCGTAAATCGTCCTCGCCATCTTCATTGTAGTAAACGCCATCGTCCTCATCACTCTGTGGCCTTGAGGCTTGTTCAAAAACAAAGCCACCAGATTCTGGAACTTGAAATCTCCTGCTACCAAGTTTGGAGCTCCTACTTCAAGTCATGCGCTGAATTCTGAAACTTTGTTATCTGATGAAACGAGGTGCTAAACCTCAGCCAGAACTCCAAGTTATCTTTAAGCAAATCATCAATGTCGGAATGGAATTTCTCTTTTATGATAGGCACAACATGGGGTGACTCTCCACGTTTCATCTTCATTTCATTTCTTGCACCATCTTTTGAAGTGAATCTTCTGGGGCCTCTATACGTAACTATCTCATTATTTTTTTTTCCTTTAGACTCTTCGAGATTTTCACTTGGCGAGTCAAAGCTGGTTTCGGTGGCGATCATAGGGATGAAAGATTGTAGTCTGGTACGCTAGTTGCCTGAGTCATGCTTTCAGGAGACCCTTCCGCATGAGAGAATTTGATGTTTTGTGGAAGGTCGCCATCAGTTTCCAACTGGTTTTGATTCGGAGAACCATGAGTCTCCTCCTGGTTCTGATCTGAAGACTCCATTTTACGTAAAGACTTGATTTCCTCGTCCTTCTGTATGACAGGATGTTTCAGCTCTTTTACCTGCATAGCCAATTCAAAGAACCCGTCCCGGTTCTTCTTCTCCACATCACCAAGCTTCTTCTTGACATTCTTGTAGTTTCACAGGACAGAACTATACCCTTCAATCAAAAGCTTTTCTCTATCTTTCAAACTTCTCGAGAATAGGTGCCTCCAAATTGGGTTGGTCTTCTTCTTCATCCGTCCATGACTCCTCTGGATTAGTGTTGTGATAATCCTTCGGGTGTTGTGCTGGAAGGTATTCATCGGGATTCTGACTTTGGTCAGATTCCTCTGCTTTGACAACAACACCAAGATCCTGAACCTCTTGTAGTCTTTTCCGGAGCATGAAACGTAGATATGCATCAGTTCCAAATGGGCTGATTCCCATATATTTGCACATGTTTACTAGTCGTGGTCTTATTTATGAATTCATCAAGATCTTCTGCTGTCTTCTTAAACTCTCCACTCCGTGAGTTTTGGACCTCCTTTGCCATTTCTTTTACTGTGTTTTGAAAAAACTTGGCATATTCTACTCCTGCATTTAGCTTTCTTTTCAAAAGCCTCCTGTTCTTTCATCTTGTCCTGGAAAGTTGACGACAACATGTTGGGAAACAATTTCAAGAATACAGGTAGTAAGAGCTCCATGAATGGAACTACAATGAATACTGCAAATGGAACTAGTCTAAATATATCTGCAGTAGTTCGCGTTAGTTGTTGTCTTTCCCTTCTTGAAAGACCCTTCCTATTGGCAAGTTTGACAAGTAACCTTGAGCTTATTCTAACATCAGCCCAAAGTAATTTTGTACCAAGCCAATAGTGCTACAGTGTAGATTTAAACCCATCCTTCCAGTGGTGCAGCTTCTTAACCCAGTCTTCCCTGCTCATAGATGCAACAGCTCTTAAAGTAGGACCAATGCCTATAAGTATGGCCCAGACTCTCTGCATTAATGTCCTAGCACCTTTTTTTTTTTTTTTGGGTTTCTAACAACTGCATGGCCTTTGCCTTTGCTTTAGCCTCACTTAGATCTTCAACAGCTTCATCACATTCTTCTGGTGAAGCTTTCTTCACCTTCTTGGCAGATTGTTGTTCATTCCTATCTTTGGACTCACCAAAGTCAGGCTGGCCAGCTGTGGCCGTGGAAGCATAGCGTACCAAACACGGAAGCCACCTATGTCTTTAACGAAGGAATATCATGCAACTTTCCAATTCCATGATCAAACGCAGAGAATGCAAGGAAGTTATTGATATAGAATTCTTTTAAAGATCTCGACACAGCATACTGGGAGAATGAGTATAGACCTCTGTGGCTATGATCAGTATTTGCATTTCCACCAAGTGCAGGTTGCAGAATCCTTGTGATTTTGCTGTCTCGATAAGGAACATGACCACCTTGGCTTTCAGCACCCTCGCTCAACCCTTTTTTTTTTTTATTACAGTTCCAAGTGTCATCAAGCTCTTATTAATGTGGGAACCCTTTTTGAGCCTAATACCTTCTGCACCAGTTTTGGAAGCACGTTCTGAAACACTGACAGCATCACAAGAGTTGCCAACATCTTCATGTTCACTTTTGTTGCAACTCTCAATAATCATATGAAAAATTGTGTGGGATCTACTGCTGTACAAGTTCATATTTGTTTCTCCGATATGCCGGTGAGATTCTCCAAACTGCATTAGATCAAGAACTTGCTGAGGAGAGGCAACTATTTCTTCCCGTAAACCGGCAACATAAATTCCTCTCTCAAGGTTTTAATGAATCTGCAATTTTTGATGCTGAGGAGCTAGTAAGTCATTTATATCCTCATTATAGATCTCCATGTAAGACATTCTTAAAAGGAACTCTCGGTCCATATCCTGTTGAATGATGTGGAATACATCGTGAACTGCAAGAGGGATGATCCCGTGTTCAGAAGCAGATCCCCGCATCGTGTGCGTCTTTCCACTGTTAGTTTGGCCATAAGAAAAAACGGTCCCATTGAATCCATGAACAGTAGCGGCAACAATATGTCTGGTATGAGCATCGTAAACCTCAGCGGTCTTGTAGTCTTCTCCAAAAACCCAATTGAATTCGAATTTGGAGGAGTGAAATGGAGTTTCCGGAGATTCGCCAGGGGCTCGCCTTGGCATCCTCTTGCTCAACAGGTTGCTGATCAGGCTGAATCTCAAACCTACCCCGTTGGTCCCTTTGTAGCCTCGAGCGTGCCATACTACACGAATACACCTTTACTACTCAACATATACTAAATACACTACTAGTAAAAGGAGTGGTACCTGGTGGAGAGGCATGCACCGGACAATACGCATATGCTAGAAAACAATATACAAATTTTTGAAAATCACATACACACATGCAAAGATATTTTTGGCAATTCCATAAACACTTAAAGAAATCAAATATCAAGCAAGCATAGACTCACAAAACATCCATATTCGGCTATACACATCATCAGTCACATGCATATACATTCGGTAATGACAAGAAAGACATATGAAGGCATATGAACAATCAGCACATTAGTGTATTATTCCTATCAATTAAACCGTACAACTTAATCCCATTTTAGCCTTAGTTCCCTTTCAGTATTAGCCCCTAGGTGAGTGAGTGTGTGCCCATGTTCTTACCTGAAATCACCATCTGAAATCACCAAAATCAACAAATAAATTAGCATATAACAAATAATATTCCCTAAACCATGCTCCGCTACCAAACTTGTAACGACCCCAATTCCTAAACCATTATTAATTGCTCCAATTAAGGTCATTACCGTCGTGAAACCCAAATAAGCCTAAATGACACCTAAGACCTATTTGAATCTCACCAGGCTTATCATTAACTTCCGATTTTAAACTAGTTAATTTTATTGCTTATCAACAATTGGAGCATGACATTGGACACATATTCTGCTAACATACAGAGTAAATAAAACATCAGCGGAAGTCTTAAATGAAATAATTGGGTTCATAACACACAAGTCCCATAGGGATCTAAATAAACAACAAGAAATCTTCCAACAAGTTTCGAAAATAGCAAGCAAAAGAAGAGTGCTTAAAATAAACTAGAAAGTTGCCCAATCATTCATGTTATATGCGCAAGTAACATGTATGCAAATGTGATGCGATATCGCCCCGCAGTGTGCAGCCTTGATCTCACACCCTGGTACCACGAACAGTGAATGTACCTAAGCCTGAAAAATGGTAAAAACAACGGTTTGAGATTATAAGAATCTCAATAGGGTCACAACATCATAAGATCTACAGAATCCCTAAACACAAATCTCCCAATTCACATAAGATCATTCCTAAACAACTAAAGGGGATAACGCAATTCAAAAACCAATCAAAAGAGGTTAGGGTCGAATCTATGGCTGAGGGAGGACTGCAAACACTTCCGAAATCTCAGAAGTACCCAGGCAGGTGAAACACATCAAATTTCCCTCGACAATGAATTAGAAAAGCCATCCCCTTCCACCTGTGTTGTCCAAGACTTACCGCACAAAGGGTAGATGGTTAACACGCAAACTAATCAGTAAGTCTATCACCTTGTCCTCGCAAAGACAAGTCGACTAGCCCCACACGGACAAGTCTTCCCTAGTCACATACCTACTAGGGCATCCCAGGTCATATACCTACCAGGGCTTCTTGCCACACAAGGACAAGGTTTCGTCCACCCAAGGACCAGACCTCCAGTGAGCTCTTGCTGGGATTTTCCGCCCATACAACTCTCATACCAGTAAGAACCTCTCCTCTCCCTAGGAGCATCAGCGCTTACCCCGAATGGCCACCGGAACAGGATCTTGACACACAGACACGTACAAGCACATGCAGGCAAGTACAAAGCATAATACCACAACAGGGTATCCTTAATCATGTCAGAACACAATCAACTTATCCAATTCACATAACAATTGCATCCCAAGCACTCAATTCCTAACTCAGGGTTCGATATAGCCTATGAGATTCATATCTCATTCTGAATTTCATACTCTCACCCTATAATCCAATAACAAACAATACAACAAGGGCAGGTAACCAAAATATCAAGATAATAACAGGGGTCTCTGGAGAAACTGATGAGGCGTAGATTCTACCTCTCTTGTCTCTGAACAAGAATCTACTTCTTTGCCTTTATTAAGTAAATCCGAACCACCTAAATTATCACCAGGCAATGACGAAAACAAACTATGCATGCATATTCAATAGTCAATTGAATACCCTATTTCCTTACTAATACCACTCACCAAACCTATTAGAAAACCAGTGATTAGACGTTGCAGGTGCCTCTCCCTTGCATGTGTGATGTGATATCCAGGAACTTAACAAGATTCAACCTGAATTTAACATTCTAATTAACTATGCAAATCTTGTCGCTAAAAGTAGGGCCTAGGACGATTTCTTCTTAACCTTAAACAAGGAAATATTTACATCCAAGCTGCGATTTATATATGGTTGGAAAGAGGATGAAAAGATATTTCTAACAAACTATTATTTGTAAGTATCTGACAAACGATTGGAAAGTTATAATATTTTGAAGTTTAAGAAGATTTAGAAAAAACCTAATTCCGCCGCCGATTTTCAAATTAACCTTAGACAAAGAAATACTAACCTCCTGGTAAAAAACAAAATATTTTTGGAAAGATTATGAAGAGAGCTTTCTAACAAGCTATTATTCTCAGAGATCCAACGAACGATGAGTGAGTTACACTGGTTTGAAGTTTCTGCAAATTATGGTGGCTATAGGGAGGTATAGGGTTTTAGGCTCATATAAATTTGAAAATTTTCTATGAATGATTTTTGTGGGGTTGGCTTCCTATTTTTAATGAATGGGTATAGAATTATGATTACTACTTTTAATCACTTTATCTTAATAAGATAATCTACCAGATAATTAAACTCTAAATTATCTTCCCTACTTTTAGGGTCTTTAATCTCTAAGGCAATTATCCCTCTATAAGGACAATCTCTAAGGAAATTATCCATCTATAAGAACTTAAATCTAAAGGAATTTTAAAAAAAATTAACTACTAAACAATCTTACCAATTTCGGCCATCACACATCCTTTCCTTCAGGAGCAAAATCGTCTTTTCACCTGCACTGGCTTCTGGACTTTTAGGACTCAAAATTCGGGTTCTTACAGTAAGCCTATCCATCCTGCCACACAAGGACAAGACATCCCAAGCCACACAAGGACAAGAGTATCCCAAACCATACAAGGATAAGGGCATCCTGCCATACAAGGACAAGACTTCTAGCCACACAAAGACTAGACATCCAGCACGCGCATGCTGGGGTTTGCCACCCATACAACTCTCATACCAGTAAGAGCCTCCCCTCTCCCAAGGGGCATCAGCGCTTACCCCGAATGGCCATTGGAATAGGATCCTGACACACAAACATCTACAAGCACACACAGGCAAGCACAAGCACAATACCATAACTGGGTATCCTCAATCATGTCAGAAAACAATTAGCTTATTCAATTTAAATATCATATGCAATTCAGGCACTCAAAACCTTACTCAAGGGTTCGGTATAACGTATAAGATTCATATCTCAATCCGTAATTCTTGCACATATCCTATAATCAATTCGCATGCAATAATAACAAGGGCATGCATCGAAAACAACAAACAAACAACAGGGATCTCTGGAGAAACCAATAAGGAATAGATCCTACCTCTCTTGTCTCTGAACAAGATGCTATTCCTTTGCCTTTATTTAATAATTCTGAACCACCTATAGTATCACAAGGCAAAGACAAAACCAAACCAAGCATGCATACTCAATGACCAATTGAATAACCTATTTCCTTACCAATTCTACTCACCAAACCTATCATAAACCAGTGGTCAGATGTCGCAGGTGCCTACCCTTTTGATGTGTGATGGGATATCCAAGAACTTAACAAGATTCAACCTAAATTACCACCCAATTTGTAACGACCCCAATTCCTAACTATTATTAATTGCTCTGATTAAGGTCATTACCGCCGTGAAACCCAAGTAAGCCTTAATGACACCTAAGACCTATTAGAATTCCACAAGGCTACTCATAAGATACCGATTTTAAATTTGTTTATTTTGTTGTTTATCAATCAATTGGAGCATGATATTGGACACATGTTCTGGTAACATACGGAGTAAATATAAACATCAGCGGAAGTCTTAAATTAATCCATTGGGTTCATAACACACAAGTCCCATAGGGATCCAAATAACCAGCAAGAAATTCTTCACAAGTTTCGGAAATAGCAAACAAAGAAGAGTGCTTAAAATAAACCAGAAAGATGCCCATTCATTCATGTTATATGCGCAAGTAACAAGTATGCAAATGTGATGCAATATCGTCCCGCCGTGCAGCCTTGATCTCACACACTGGTAACACGAACAGTGAATGTACCTAAGCCTGAAAAATGGTAAAAATAACGGTTTGAGATTACAAGAATCTCAGTAGGGTCACAGCATCATAAGATCTACAGAATCCCTAAACACAAATCTCCCAATTCACATAAGATCATTCCTAAACAACTAAAAAGGGATCACGCAATTCATAGATCATTCAAAAAGGGTTAAGGCCGAATCAATGGCTGAGGGAGGACCACACTTCCGAAAGTTCAGAAGTACACAGGCAGGTGAAATACAACAAAATCGTTCTCAATGTAGAAGAAAGGCCATCCCCTTCCACCTGTGTTGTCCAAGACTTACTGCACAAAGGGTAGATGGTTAACACGCAAGCTAAATAGTAAGCCTTTCACCTTATCCTCGCAAGGACAAGTCGACTAGCCCCACATGGACAAGTCTTCCCTAGTCGCAACTAGGGCATCCCAAATCTCGCAAGATAAGGGCTTCCTGTCTCGCAAGACAGGGATCCGGCCTCGCAAGGACAGATATCCAGCTTGCACTTGCTGGTTCAACACCCATACACCTCCCATAAATCGGTAAGTACCTCTCCTCTCACTAGGAGCATCAGTGCTTACCCTGCCTGGCCAGCGGAACAGGATCCTGACAAACAAACACGTACAAGCACACACAGGCAAGTACAAAGCATAATACCACAACAGGGTATCCTCAATCATGTCAGGAAACAATCAACACATCCAAATCATATAACAATAGCATCTCAGGCACTCAATTCCTAACTCAGGGGTTCGATATAGCCTAGGAGGTTCATATCTCATTCCAGATTTCATATTCACACCCTACAATCCAATCACGAACAAATACAACAAAGGCAGGTAACAAAAACATCAGATAAGAGCAGGGGTTTCTGGAGAAACCGATGAGGCGTAGATCCTACCTCTCTTGTCTCTGAACAATAAGCTAATCCTTTTCTTTTATTAAGTAAATCCGAACCACCTATAATATCACCAGGCAAAGACAAAACAAACTAAGCATGCATATTCAATAATCAATTGAATACCTTATTTCCTTACCAATACCACTCACCAAACCTATCAGAAACCAGTATTCAGATGCTGCATGTGCCTCCCCCTTGGATGTGTGATGTGATAGCCAGAAACTTAACAAGAATCAACCTGAATTTACCATTCCAATTAACTATGCAAAACCTGTTGCTAAAAGTAGGGCATAGGACGATTTCGTCTCGACTTACAACGCAATATTTATATACAAGCTGCGATTTATATATGGTTGAAAATAGAATGAAAATATCTTTCCAACGACATATTATTTGTAAGATTCCAACAAACGAGTAGAAAGTTATGCTATTTTTAAGTTCAAGAAAATTTGGCGAAAAGCTAATTCCGCCGCCGATTTTCAAAATAGCTTTAGACATAGAAATACTAACCTTCTGACAAAAAAAAAACATGGTTGGAAAGAGGATGAAGAGAGATTTCCAACAAGCTATTATTCTCAGAGATCCAACGAACGATGAGTGAGTTATGCTGGTTTGAAGTTTCTGCAAATTATGGTGGCTATAGGGAGGTATAGGGTTTTAAGCCTATACGAAATGTGTAGGTTTTCTATGAATAATTCTTTGTGAGGTTGGCTTCCTATTTATAATGAGTGGGCATAGAATTATAATTACCATTTTAATCACTTTATCTAAATAGGATAATCTACCAGATAATTAGATAACTAAACTCTAAACTATTTTATTATCTTCCCCTATTTTTAGGGACTTTAATCTATAAGGCAACTATCTAGCCTTAAGGATGATTCCTAAGGCAATTACTCATCTACAAGAACCTAGATCTAAAGGGATTTGAAACAAATTAATTACTAAATAATCTTACCAATTTCAGCCATCACACATCCTTTCTTTCAGGGGTAAAATCGTCTTTTCACCTGTACTGGCTTCTGGACTTCTAGGGCTCAAAATTCGGAGTCTTACATCCTCCCCTCCTTATAAGAATTTCGTCCTCGAAATTTTTCAACATAAGTACCTAATCAAACAAGTAAGGAAATTTTGCATGCATAGACTCCTCAGTCTCTCAAGACTGCTCCTCAATTTGGCCATTACGCCAAACAACTCGTACCATAGGCACGCTTCGACTGCGAAGCTGTCGAACTGACCGATGTAGTATGGCAACTGGCTGTACGGGATAGGATAGGTCTTCAGCAACTTCAACTGGCGGTTCTTTAAGTATATGAGCAGGATCTCATATATATACTTTCTCACCACCTTGATTCTTTCTCTCTTGATATGGCCGTGGTTTTGCATTAGGCTTTAACTCAATTTTGAGATCAGGATTCACAGTGTCATTCCTGAAGTCATACTCCTCCAGCATTGGATAATCCAAAGCATTTGGCTGGCACCGCTGTTTCACATTCTCAAGGAGTGTGTTTCTTTATCTTCTGCAGCAGCTGCCAATTCTACTTGATTTATCAACCCATCATGAACATTAGAAACTTCTGCCACAGCTTTGCTGATAGTAAATCCATCTTGCCCGTATGAACTCTCAGATATCAGCCTTGCTTTAAAAAAAATAACATCATCCTTGAGCAATTTCTTCAGAACCTCTGTAAACGAAGATTCCACAAAATACCGAATCTTCGTAAGCACGAGTTTCACTATCCCATAATTTGAAGTAGAACTGTGAATGAAATCGATCATTTCCTTCGGCAGCTTTGTCTTGGACAGCTTACTCAAGACAGCGATTATAGTCTCCGTCTCCACCCTAACCGAAACTGCTGCGTACAAGGAATGCGGAGTCAAATTGTTCCCATGCATAGACTCCGGCCTTCTCAATAGCTGTAGGATGCGCCAGATGGTAAAGGTATCCCTACTCTGGAATGACTTGCGGTGCTTCCCCAGGTAAACCTTGTCGTCGACCACCACCAGCCTGAAAGTGGCAGTTCTCAGCAGCACGATTGCTCTCCCCTCTGACAGCTTTGTATGCTTTCTTGGCTGCTTCTTCATCTTCCGCGCCTTCTTTTTCCACCATACAAATTTATCTCTTTGTTCACGAGTCTCAGAAACTCTTCCCGCTCCATGATAACTAAAGAAGCAGAACCTAGAACAGCCAATGCACGACTTGGTCCACAGAGTCGTTCATGCTTCTTCAACGTTTTTGCTTTCACTTGTTCCTGTGCTCCTCTAGCTGTTGGAATACTCATCTCTTCTAAAGCCACGTCCTTTTTGGTTATCAACAGATTCCCTCATCTTTGCCTGCTCCTCTTCCTCTTCTTCCTCCTTGATCAGTTCTTCTTGCATCTCTAGGAACTCCAACTTTCTTCTTCTCTCTGAAACAGAATCTTCAGATGGCTTGGAAGTCACCTGAACAGTATCAACGACCTCATCTGGAAGAGAAGAAAGTGTAGCCTGCACAACTTCCTCTGGTCTAACTTTTCCAGAGACGGAGAAGACTCTGGATAGAATCAACAAAGAAGATGGGACTAAGTGATTGAGAAACAAAGCTAGCCAATCACACAACTGCTGGCGCATTTCCTCCACTGAAAGCAATCCATGCAATCCACGATCTCTACAAGCCGGACGAAGCTCGGCTTCTGAAAGGGATTCTATACCCACTGCTCGAATCATCTTATCATCATTCTTGATCTCTTGTAGCCTTTTCCGGAGCATGAAACGTAGATATGCATCAGTTCCAAAAAGGCTGATTCCCAGTGGTCTTATTTATGAATTCATCAAGATCTTCTGCTGTCTTTTTAAGCTCTCCACTCCGTGAGCTTTAGACTTCCTTTGCCATTTCTTTTACTGTGTCTTGAAAACCTTGGCATATTCTATTCTTGCATTAAGCTTTCTTTTCAAAGCCTCCTGTTCTTTCATCAGTTCCACCGGTGCTCATTATACTATTCTGCTTTGCATGATCGTTTCCACCATCTTCAGAAACATTAATACACTTGCATAAAAAAAGTTTATTTTTCTTTCTCTTTGAGATGTGAAGTCCCTTTGACGCCTTCCTCTTCTTCGAAACTGAGCTCTCCTGCAGAACCTTCCGCGTCAACACTTCCTCCTGTTCACTCTCATAACCACCCGTTTCTTTATCAAACTCCTCATTTGATAAAAGGTTCATCTCATTAGTAACGACTGGGGGATTATCGACGATTTTGACCACCTCAGTCGCTGTCATCCGATCAGCATCATCCACACTCTCAAGCTCACGCAATATTCTGTTCCTCTTCTTCACACGTATGATATCTTTGTCTTTCCAAAATACAAGTAGACTCAACAGGCGGTAACACAAACCCTTCCATGTAGAGGAGGAGACCGTCAGGACAGGCATCGTGGAGGTGGAAAAATTGGAGGAGAAAAGAGGAGAGATCGGAGATAGTTGAGTGCTGGGGTTTTAGGACAATCTAGCAACGCCTCAGACCATCCATCTTGTGCACTTCGGTGCATAGAGCCTTGTCTAAGACTATCCTCAGCCTAACTGCGTCCATCCCAGGGTTGAGAGGAACTGACTTTCTTGGCACTGGTGGTACGTTAAACCTAAAACCCTTCTCAAGGAAGATTCCGTTGTGGGTATCAGGCGGTCACTGGAACAGGCGCATAGCTGTTAACCGCAGGTTTGAATTCAGTCACGGACCTGATAAGTATGCATGCAATGTGTTTTCTTGCATGCATAGTAAGGCTTGTGCTTCGCTTGTTGGGTTCTAAAGATGCATAAAAATATAAGAGCATTGGATCAAAACTTGGCCGTGGATGTAACCATCAGCTATTTGCATCTTCCGCTTTTCTTCTTTCTTCTTACGAGATAGTCCTTGTTGGTCCTTACTGGTTCATCAGCAATTCTCGTAGAGAGACTATTAGCTGGATATATATATATGTTTAGGCAGAATACTATGCATGGAAATCCTCTCTCCTGTCTGTGAAAGGCACAGAGCAGCCTAAGAACGAAGACCTCTCCTCTCCCTCTTCCTGTCTTAACTGACGAGCCGTCTTGCATGATCATTAGCTGATCGTTCTCCTCAATCAGTGTATCGATGAGCTCTATTTGCTCGCTTGGATGGAGTAGAGTGCTCTTGTCTTGCACAGGCTGCATAGGTGGCATGGAAGGATGGTTATCTTGAAGAGAAGAATTGTAGTGGTAAGTTGGACCATCATTCGCCGTATGTAAGGCTGGACTGTCGTAATCAAAGTAAGAACCTGCATCTTCCCGCCAGGGGTTCATATTGATCATTTGGTTGAGCAGCACCTCTTGTAGCTATCTCGGCAGCACCTTCTGTAGCTGTACGATCGTACTGGCTCCAACCATCATTCACGTTTGTAGTAACATCGGTCCCAACTGTAGCAAACTGTCGAGCTTGATTTCCCCTTGAAGCATCTGCGGAAGACCAGGAATCTGAACAAATCGTATCAGTTCCCAACCTCCGCCTGTAGCTGAGTCAGCGCTTTCTCATGTCTCCAAGGCACTCGTTACACTAGTTCTAATTGCTGTTTCAGTTCACTTCCTCGTTTAAGGAGTAGCAGTCAAAGTGGCAGGAGCAGTAGCACTTTTGACTCGTTTAAAGGATTGTATACTGTTACTTTTTTGTTTCCCTTCACCCGAGAGCTCTTCCTATTGAGCTTGAGCTGCGACTTCCCCGGCTGGTACTTCTTCTTCATCCTTACGGCAATGTCAAGAACAACTTTTATCTCCTTTGGCTCGTACTTTTTCTTTGAACAGCGCACATGTGAGATTCATCGACAATCAGAGGAGACCATTCTCGTTCAAGCATGTGTGTCCTCAAATGCTTCATCTATGAAACAGCCAGCAATAGCAATTGCCAGTGTTTTCGGAAGCATGCAAATCAGCTCTTCGACCTTCTCTTCAGTCAAATGCTCTAGTCTCAAACCCTTCCATCGACCAATGGGTGAAATTTTTTTTTTTTTTTTTTTTTTTTTGGATACCATGAAGTTATAACATGTTGCTGTTCGGTCTGAATCTCAGACCTACCCCGTTGGTCCCTTTGTTGCCTCGAGCGTGTCATACTACTCGTTTACACCTTTACTACTCAACATATACTAAATACAATACTAGTAAAAGAGTGGTACCTGGTGGAGAGGCATGCACCGGACGATATGCATATGCTGGAAAACAATATACAAATTTTCGGAAATCACACGCACACATGCTATGCACACTTGGCAATGACATTAACACTCATAGAAATTATTAACAAACATCAAGCAAGCATAGACTCACATATCATTAATCATATGCATATACATTCGGTAATAACAAGAAAGATATATGAAGGCATATAAACAATCAGCACATTAGTTTATGATTCCTATCATTCAACTTTACAACTTAATCCTGTTTTAGCCTTAGTTCCCTTTCAGTATTAGCCCCTAGGGGAGTGAGTTCTTACCTGAAATCACCAAAATCAACAAATAAGTGAGCATATAACAAATTATATTCCCTAAACCATGCTCCGCCACCAAACTTGTAACGACCACAATTCCTAACTATTATTAATTGCTCCGATTAAGGTCATTACCGCCGTGAAACCCAAATAAGCCTCAATGACACCTAAGACCTATTAGAATTCCACAAGGCTACTCATAAGATACCGATTTTAAGTTTGTTTATTTTGTTGTTTATCAATCAATTGGAGCATGATATTGGACACATATTCTAGTAACATACGGAGTAAATATAAATATCAGCGGAAGTCTTAAATTAATCCATTGGGTTCATAACACACAAGTCCCATAGGGATCCAAATAACCAGCAAGAAATTCTTCACAAGTTTCGGAAATAGCAAACAAAAAAGAGTGCTTAAAATAAACCAGAAAGATGCCCATTCATTCATGTTATATGCGCAAGTAACAAGTATGCAAATGTGATGCAATATCGTCCCGCCGTGCAGCCTTGATCTCACACACTGGTAACACGAACAGTGAATGTACCTAAGCCTGAAAAATGGTAAAAACAACGGTTTGAGATTACAAGAATCTCAGTAGGGTCACAGCATCATAAGATCTACAGAATCCCTAAACACAAATCTCCCAATTCACATAAGATCATTCCTAAACAACTAAAAGGGTATCACGCAATTCATAGATCATTCAAAAAGGGTTAAAGCCGAATCAATGGCTGAGGGAGGACCACACTGTGTTGTCCAAGACTTACTGCACAAAGGGTAGATGGTTAACACGCAAGCTAAACAGTAAGCCTTTCACCTTATCCTCGCAAGGACAAGTCGACTAGCCCCACATGGACAAGTCTTCCCTAGTCGCAACTAGGGCATCCCAAATCTCGCAAGATAAGGGCTTCCTGTCTCGCAAGACAGGGATCCGGCCTCGCAAGAACAGATATCCAGCGTGCACTTGCTGGTTCAACACCCATACACCTCCCATAAATTGGTAAGTACCTCTCCTCTCACTAGGAGCATTAGTGATTATCCTGCCTGGCCAGCGGAATAGGATCCTGACAAACAAACACGTACAAGCACACATAGTCAAGTACAAAGCATAATACCACAACAGGGTATCCTCAATCATGTCAGGAAACAATCAACACATCCAAATCATATAACAATAGCATCCCAGGCACTCAATTCCTAACTCAGGGGTTTGATATAGCCTAGGAGGTTCATATCTCATTCCAGATTTCATATTCACACCCTACAATCCAATCACGAACAAATACAACAAAGGCAGGTAACAAAAACATCAGATAAGAGCAGGGTTTCTGGAGAAACCGATGAGGCGTAGATCCTACCTCTGTTGTCTCTGAACAATAATCTAATCCTTTGCCTTTATTAAGTAAATCCGAACCACCTATAATATCACCAGGCAAAGACAAAACAAACTAAGCATGCATATTCAATAATCAATTGAATACCTTATTTCCTTACCAATACCGTTCACCAAACCTATCAGAAACCAGTGATAAGATGCTGCAGGTTCCTCCCCCTTGGATGTTTGATGTGATAGCCAGACACTTAAGAAGAATCAACCTGAATTTACCATTCCAATTAACTATGCAAAACCTGTTGCTAAAAGTAGGGCATAGGACAATTTCGTCTCGAATTACAACGAAATATTTATATACAAGCTGCTATTTATATATGGTTGAAAAGAGAATGAAAATATCTTTCCAACGACATATTATTTGCAAGATTCCAACAAACAAGTAGAAAGTTATGCTATTTTTAAATTTAAGAAAATTTGGCGAAAACCTAATTCCGCCGCCGATTTTCAAAATAGCTTTAGACATAGAAATACTAACCTTCTGACAAAAAACAAAACATGGTTGGAAAGAGGATGAAGAGATATTTACAACAAGCTATTATTCACAGATATCCAACGAACGATGAGTGAGTTATGCTGATTTGAAGTTTCTGCAAATTATGGTGGCTATAGGGAGGTATTATAGGGTTTTAAGCCTATACGAAATTTTGTAGGTTTTCTATGAATAATTCTTTGTGAGGTTGGCTTCCTATTTATAATGAGTGGGTATAGAATTATAATTACCACTTTAATCACTTTATCTAGATAGGATAATCTACCAGATAATTAGATAACTAAACTCTAAACTATTTTATTATCTTCCCCTATTTTTAGGGACTTTAATCCATAAAGCAACTATCTAGCCTTAAGGATGATTCCTAAGGAAATTACTCATCTACAAGAACCTAGATCTAAAAGAATTTGAAACAAATTAATTACTAAACAATCTTACCAATTTCGGCCATCACACATCCTTTCCTTCAGGGGAAAAATCATCTTTTCACCTGTACTGGCTTCTGGAGTTCTAGGACTCAAAATTCGGGGTCTTACACAATTTAACTATGTATATTTCGTCACTAAGCATAGGACACAAAATATTTTGCGATTACATGTTAGCAAGGTGTAAGGGTTGCGATTTCATGCTAACAAGAGGGATTAAGTGTTTATAACTTATACAATCAAAAGAAACAAGATCGGAATTCAATAGGTTCATCAATTGATCAAGATAGGCAACAATAGGGAAAGGGTAGGGCATACTAATTTCATGCATAGAAAATATTCAAAGGATGAACTTATGATTTTATAACATGAAAAAATCATACGAACAAAAGGAACAACAACATAAATCAATTAAAGACAGAATCGCACAATCTTGAACCTTAATCCCGTCAAACTTTAACTTATCTTACGATAAAGAAAAACTAATCTTGTGAGACCCCGTCTTTTTGATAGTCTAGTCAGCATCCGAATTTAGTTAGATTATTCGGATTGGTCGATTTGAGTGAGTTGACCCTTTGACCGTCATAGCTGACCTTTTGACCGAGTGACGTGGACATAGTCATAGAGCCTAGGTGTCAGGTTTAGAATGTTTAGAACGTCATGTCGTTGGTGGTATGTCGATAATTTGCACGACGTGTCGTTTTGGAGATTTAATGTGCATTAGATTAATTAGTCGATTGATGCATTGTTTGAGGTTTGAGTCCTGAGGATATAGCCCAATCTACTCTTTTGACCCGTATAAAGATTTTTGGAGGCCCGTTTTGAGTGGCCGCAGGCCTTTGGGCCGATTTACCGTTCGTGGGCCCGATTTCGGTTTCTCGAGCCCAATTACGTTTTAGAAGCCCGATTTCAATATTTTGAGTTTTTAATTTTTATTTTACCTCAGTTATGATATAATTGGGCTATTTTATTAATAAGGCAGGTTAAGGAAAGTAAAAAAAAAAAAAATAAAAAAAAAAAAAAAAAAAAAGGTCAAAGTCAAAGTCAACGGATGAACAGTAAAAAGTCAAAGTCAAAAAAAAAAAAAAAGAAGCAGATTCTCAAAAACGCCCCTGCCCCTTTCCTTTACTTTTCTGCACGGGAATGTGCAGAAAAGAACACATTTTCCCCCTTTGTGGCCAAAAACTCCAAAGTTTACAAAGCTCTCAAATTTCCTAAACCTCCCAAACCTCCAATCTTCATTTTCTCTTCAAATTAAGGAATGGGTCTTGTTCCAGAACCTAAACCTAACCCTCTTCCTTGAATTTCCTCAGGTATGGTGTTTGTTTATAGGGGTTTTTCATTTATTTAGGTATTATTTTGTATTTTCGGATTTTATGAAGTTTTACTTGATTTCTTCAATTCCTCTTTCGATTTGTGGTTGAATTAGCAAGATTAGATGTCCCTTAACATATCCTGATACCTTAGATTGATTGAAAACATTAATTGATCCATGATTGATCATTTTGGGTATCAATGGCATTTTGGTAATTTCGGGATTTATGTGATTTTGTGAAATTGGATGGAATTGGATGGAATTGGGTGAAATTGGTTGATGCCATTGCTTGAGTTAGGTTGTTTATGTGTTGTAGAGTAGGTTTGTCGAATTAGGAAACCAATTTTGATGTTGGTGGAGCTTGGAATTGGAAATTGAACTTAGGATCGATTGCGTATGTGAGGGAATTTATTATTTTCTTAAGGAATTGAGTGGTTTGAGTTTCTAGAGGTTGAATTGAATAATTTGGGACTTAGAGTGAGTGTTGGAGGAGTCTCGTAGATTGTTTTTATTTCTGGTCATTTTTCGAGTTTATTATTTTTGGGTTTGTTCTTAGTACGATTTTGTGTGTATGATTGTTTAGGTGGTATTTCAGCGATCGATAAGGGCAAAGGCTTAGCCGTCGAGTCGTCTGCGCGTCAAGAGGTGGGAGACTATGTTTCATTTACATGCACGGAAATGTTTTGGTTTTATTAATTAAAATCGGATATATGCTTGTTTTTGAATAGAGGCAATATGTGCATTGATGCATGACTTTGCATATTAGGTTCATTATGCGTGTGGCATGTTTATGATGCATAAAATATTTTTATGGACCTATATGCATGCTTGTGACGTGATTGAGATACTTTGCGAGAATTAATTGATTTATATTGATTTCTTAAAATGTGGGACTTTTATGCGAGCTTTTGAATTGTTTTTGGATTGCATCATAATCGATTTGAATTATGATATGATTTGAGATCTTTTTCACAATTGCGAAGTACGTATATTCATATACGATTTCTAGGATTTGATCTTGGAATTGACGATAACAACGCTTGGCCAATGCGGAGGTAAGTGGATGAGCACCCTTAGATAGAAGGGTATTCCCTTGCCTAGGAGTATAAGGTGGTGAGTATAGGCCTTGTGACGGTGTGAGTATCAGGCTATACATGATATGCCTTCGGGCTTTGCGAGTTGTGCGTGAGTTGGGATTTGTGTGATAGTGCGTTTTCTCCACATTTCCCTAGGACAACACTGGTGGCAGGGGATTTTTATTTATTTGAAAATGCGTATTTAAATTAGCCACCAGTGGGCTTCCGATTTCCCTTTGGCCGGGGTTATCAGGCGAAGCGGTTTAGGGGTCCTCCCCGAGAGATTTTGGCATAGTAGCCACGTGTTTTGAGACTTTGAGATTTTGTAATATTTGGACTTGTGCTCGACATATTGGTTTATGATTTCAAACTCATTCATACGTAATCGATTTTATTTATATGAGTTCGTTGCACGATTAGCATCATGGATTAAATGTGATTTTATTATTAAGCATTATATTGTTTATACTTGTTTTCGTATGTGCCTCTATTCCACCGGAATTGTTTATGACGCTGTGACTTTCACTGAGGTCCTTGAGATCTCATCCCCCTCTTGTTGATATTTTTCAGGACTAGGTCGAGAGCCAGTGTAGCTGACTTATTTGTGAGGTCGAGATTTCTGGTTTGTCTTAGGGCTGGACTACTGCATATGACACGTTTGAGAACTCGACACTATCATTATTATTTTGGATTTGTGTATGCTTGTTTTATTGAAACTGTGATCCCTTATTGGGTTTGGGTTGATGCATGTTATTGGACTTATTTTGATAAAGCATGTTTGGGGCCGTGTGGCCTGTTGTGTGTGAAATTAAGTCTTCCGCTGTTTGTGATTGCACTTTGTGTTTGATTTGGTTGTGTCGAGGTTTCCGGTTAAATGCATGCTCCATTTTAAAGAAAATTAAGAAGGTTCAAATTTATATGTAATTTTACTTATTTTACGAGTTTGATTTGAGGATAAGCCTTGTGTGGTTTCAATTGGGCCACGAGTTGGGCCAATTGGGACTGCACGGCGGTGAGGAGCCCAATTACCGGGTTCGGGTCCTCACAAGGTTGGTAGCGGAGCATGGTTGTTTATGTGTGCAATGTTTTCAAAAATGGTTTAAAATAGCATATTTTGAAGGTGCATCACACTCACATTGCACGTGCATAGTCCAGCATAGAGTTTTGTCTAGTAGTCTAATTTTGTTTTAGGGCTCATTATATGACTATGTGTCCAGTTGATAGATATGCCTCGTGGTAGACCTCGTAGAGCAGCTAGAGGCCAGGGAGACCGTGCACAGTCTGATGAGGTAGATGAGCGATCAGATGCTCGTGGGCCAGCAGGTCAGGCAACTGAGGTGCAACAACCACAGATTACACCAGGGGTACAGGCAGGCCAGGCAACACAGGACCCTGTTATGATTCAGATGTTGGCGACTATGCAGGCTATGCAGGCCACACTACAGCAGTTAGTACAGAGTGGAGTGGCTCAGCAGCCACAGGGACAGACTCATGTACCTGTACAGCCAGAGATTATAGCAGAGCCTGAGACACAGCCTGAGCCCAGAGTTCAGCAGGTGCAGGTGCAAGATACCAGACTACCTGTCCAGGTATCCAAAGTACTGAAGGAGGCCAGACATTTAGGCTGTGAGAGTTTCTATGGCACCAGTGATGCTTTGGTGGCCAAGATATGGAAAGATAAGATTGTCTTAACAGCCCAGGACCTGAGGATATCTTCTGAGGACAGAGTCACTTTAGCCACTAGACTACTAGAGAGAGAGGCAGCCACTTGGTGGAGTACAATCAGAGATCGGTATGAGGGACAACCCACTTGGGAAGAGTTTGAGAGAGAGTTTGATAGGAGGTACTTCCCACAGCACTTCCAAGATAATAAGAGATCAGAGTTTTATCTGCTTCGCCAGGGCAACAAGTCAGTGTCAGAATATGAGACTGAGTTGAGAGCATTGGCCCATTTTGTACCAGAGATAGACAGGGCTGGATCAGTGATGGCTAGTCGGTTTGAGCAGGGCCTCAACCGGGACATTCGCACAGTTCTGGGTGCGAAGACTAGCAGTGACTTTGAGGAGCTCGTTGTGGATGCTGTCAAAGCGGAGGAGATCATTCATGGGCAGAGTGGACAGCCTCGGAGGTATAGGGACTTTGTGCCTACTAGGGGTCCCTTGAGGCATAGTGGTAGATTTGACCACCGACAGAGGAGCAGGATGTCCACCCCATACTCTGGAGTACGGACTCGTTCACAGGGTACACCTTCTTTTGTAGCCCGTACACAGACGACACAGTTTACTCCTAGCATCAGCAGGCCAGTGGGACTTCCCCGATGCATGAACTGTAGACAACATCATCTTCCTCCATGCCCACAGCCACCTAGGTGTTATACTTGTGACAGGTTTGGGCACATAGCCAGAGATTGCCCAGGGGCTAGTGCATCTAGAGTGACAGCTTCTCAGCCGAGATTCCCAGCATTACCAGCAGCACCGAGGGCAGGTGTGAGCCATATAGGTTCACAGGGATCATCGAGACCACAGACTAGATCACAGACTGGTCGACCATCTGGTAGCCAGGCTATGGGTCAGACCCAGCAGCAGCAGCAGCAGAGGCCACAGACACGCCTGTTCACACTAGCAGATGCTGAGGCATGTGCTAGTCCGGACGTCGTTACAGGTACTATTTCTGTATTTTCTTGTTCTGCTAAAGTCTTGTTAGATCCTGGAGCGAATAGGTCTTTTGTTGGTCCTAGAGTGGCTAGGTGTGCTGATAGAGTGTTGTCACCTTTAGAGCCACCCATAGTTGTGTTGACTCCTCTAGGTGAGCAGATGACCTGCAGTAGAGTATACTTGGGTTGTGTGCTGACAGTGGGTACAGTACAGCTTGAGGCAGATTTGATACCATTGGGTATCAGTGATTTTGATGTGATAGTTGGTATGGATTGCTTATCCAGATACAGAGCCCGTATGGAGTGTTTCACGAAGAGGGTATGGTTCAGTCTTCCAGATGGGACAGAGTATTGTTTTGAGGGAGACAGACGGGTATTACCGACTTGTGTGATTTCTTGGATGAGTGCCAGACAGTTAATTCACAAGGGTTGTACAGCTTTTCTTGCACATGTTCGGGATGCATCAGTTGAGCCTCCAGAGTTGAGCAGTGTACCAGTTGTTAGAGAGTACGCAGATGTGTTTCCCGAGGATGTGACAGGGTTACCTCCAGCTCGAGAGATTGAGTTTGAGATTGAGTTATTGCCAGGGACAGCACCGATTTCTATTCCGCCATATCGGATGGCACCAGCTGAGTTGAAGGAGCTGAAGACTCAATTGGAGGATCTTGTGGATCGAGGATTCATCCGACCGAGTGTTTCTCCGTGGGGTGCGCCCGTCCTTTTCGTAAAAAAGAAGGACGGTACCCTTCGGCTTTGTATTGACTACAGGCAGCTGAACCGGGCCACTGTGAAGAACCGGTATCCGTTGCCGAGGATAGATGACTTATTTGATCAGTTGCAGGGTGCTTCAGTGTTCTCGAAGATAGACTTGAGATCGGGATACCACCAGTTGAGAGTTCGGGAGTCTGACATCCCGAAGACAGCATTCAGATCGAGGTATGGACACTATGAGTTTGTTGTTATGCCGTTCGGGTTGACGAACGCTCCTGCAGTATTCATGGACCTTATGAACAGGGTATTCCGAGAGTATTTAGATCGATTTGTCATTGTCTTCATTGATGACATATTGGTGTATTCGAGGACTCAGGAGGAGCACGAGGTGCACTTGAGGACAGTTTTAGACACACTTAGAGCACGACAGCTTTATGCCAAGTTCTCTAAGTGTGAGTTTTGGTTGAGTGAGGTTGGATTCTTGGGGCATGTTGTGTCAGCCAGTGGAGTATTGGTAGACCCCAAGAAGATAGAGGCTATTGTTTCGTGGGAACCGCCTCGCAGTGTGACAGAAGTGCGTAGCTTTTTGGGTTTGGCAGGCTACTACAGACGGTTTGTAGAGGGCTTCTCGGTTTTAGCAGCACCTTTGACTCGTTTGACTCGCAAGGGTGTCTTGTTTGTGTGGACCGAGAAGTGTGAGCAGAGTTTTAGCGAGTTGAAGACCAGATTGGTTTCAGCTCCAGTGTTGACTTTACCAGTCAGTGGCAGAGGCTATGTTGTTTTCAGTGATGCCTCGAGAGTTGGATTGGGATGTGTATTGATGCAGGATGGGAAGGTAGTTGCCTATGCTTCTAGACAGTTGAGACCGCATGAGGGCAATTATCCAACCCATGACCTTGAGCTTGCAGCAGTGGTCTTCGCTTTGAAGATTTGGCGTCATTACTTGTATGGTGAGACGTGCCATATCTACACAGATCACAAGAGTCTCAAGTACCTTCTCACCCAGAAGGAGTTGAACTTGAGACAGAGGCGTTGGCTTGAGTTGATCAAGGATTATGACTTGATCATTGACTACCATCCGGGCAAAGCCAACGTGGTTGCAGATGCTTTGAGTAGGAAGACTTCTTCTTCCTTGGCATATATGAGAGCTGAGTATATGCCTTTGTTGATGAGTTTGAGGGAGTCTCGAGTTCAGTTGGACAGTGATGAGACCGGAGCCTTGATTGCACAGATGGTAGTGAGACCGACTTTGATTGATGAGATTCGAGCCGGTCAGTTAGAGGATCCATCTTTAGTCAGAGTGAGACAGAGTTTGGATAGCAGTGATACTGCAGAGAGTTCAGCTAGTGAGTACCGAGTTAGAGATGACGACATTTTGACTTTTCGAGGCCGTATGTGTGTACCGCATGATGAGGAGTTGAGACAGCGGATTCTGACAGAGGCTCACAGTTCAGCATTCTCTGTACATCCGGGTAACACCAAGATGTATAGAGATTTGAGACAATCCTATTGGTGGTCAGGCATGAAGAGGCACATAGCAGAGTTTGTTGCTCGATGCTTGGTTTGTCAGCAGGTGAAGGCCGAGCATCAGAGACCAGCAGGCATGTTACAGCCGCTTCCCATTCCAGAGTGGAAGTGGGAGCATGTCACCATGGACTTTGTGGTAGGTTTGCCACGTGTGCAGCGAGGATACGATGCCATATGGGTGATAGTGGACAGACTCACCAAGTCTGCACATTTCCTCCCTATCAGAGTGACAGACACACCCGAGAGACTAGCATCGAGGTACATGGATGAGATTGTCCGGTTGCATGGTGTGCCAGTGACTATAGTGTCGGATCGAGATCCGAGATTCACTTCTCGATTTTGGGAGAAGTTTCACAGTGCATTGGGTACAGAGCTGAGGTTCAGTACAGCCTTCCATCCACAGACAGATGGTCAGTCGGAGCGGACTATACAGATTCTAGAGGATATGCTTAGAGCTTGTGTGTTGGACAGGCAAACCACTTGGGATCGATGCTTACCCTTAGTGGAGTTTGCCTACAACAACAGCTTTCAGAGGAGTATTGGTATGGCGCCGTATGAGGCACTGTATGGGCGTAGGTGTCGTACTTCATTGTGTTGGGATGAAGTTGGTGAGAGGCGTCTTGACAGTCCAGAGTTAGTGGACCAGGCTACTCAACAGGTTGCTTTGATTAGAGAGCGGTTGAGAGTAGCTCAGAGCAGACAAAAGAGTTATGCAGATCACCGTAGACGAGACTTGGAGTTTGCAGTGGATGATAGGGTATTCTTGAAAGTCGCGCCTTGGAAGGGAGTGATCAGATTTCAGCAGCGGGGCAAGTTAGCTCCAAGGTATATTGGTCCCTACCGTATTGTTGACAGAGTTGGCCCAGTGGCATACAGATTGGAGTTACCACCAGAGTTAGAGAGGATCCATAACGTCTTCCATGTGTCTATGTTGAGGAAGTACGTGCCGGATCCATCTCATATATTGGAGACACCACCGATCGAGATTGCCAATGATTTATCTTATTCGACTCAGCCAGTGGCCATAGTGGATAGAGCGGTGAGACAGTTACGCAGCCGCAGTGTGCCTATGGTTTATGTTTTATGGCGTAGTGACCGTATGGAAGAGAGGACTTGGGAACCAGAGCAGTTGATCAGACAGCAGTATCCACATTTGTTTGAGGATTCCGGTAAGTGAATTTCGGGGACGAAATTATTATAAGGAGGGGAGGATGTGAGACCCCGTCTTTTTGATAGTCTAGTCAGCATCCGAATTTAGTTAGATTATTCGGATTGGTCGATTTGAGTGAGTTGACCCTTTGACCGTCATAGCTGACCTTTTGACCGAGTGACGTGGACATAGTCATAGAGCCAAGGTGTCATGTTTAGAATGTTTAAAACGTCATGTCGTTGGTGGTATGTCGATAATTTGCACGACGTGTCGTTTTGGAGATTTAACGTGAATTAGATTAATTAGTCGATTGATGCATTGTTTGAGGTTTGAGTCCTGAGGATATAGCCCAATCTACTCTTTTGACCCGTATAAAGATTTTTGGAGGCCCGTTTTGAGTGGTCGTAGGTCTTTGGGCCGATTTACCGTTCGTGGGCCCGATTTCGGTTTCCCGAGCCCAAATACGTTTTAGAAGCCCGATTTCAATATTTTGAGTTTTTAATTTTTATTTTACCTCAGTTATGATATAATTGGGCTATTTTATTAATAAGTCAGGTTAGGAGAATTTAAAAAAAAAAAAAAAAAAAAAAAAAAAAAGGTCAAAGTCAAAGTCAAAGTCAACGGTCAAATAGTAAAAAAAAAAAAAAAAAGGGGCAGATTCTCAAAAACGCCCCTGCCCCTTTCCCTTCACTTTTCTGCACGGGAATGTGCAGAAAATAACCCATTTCCCCCCTTTGTTGCCAAAAACTCCAAAGTTTACAAAGCTCTCAAATTTCCTAAACCTCCCAAACCTCCAATCTTCATTTTCTCTTCAAATTAAGGAGTGGGTCTTGTTCCAGAACCTAAACCTAACCCTCTTCCTTGAATTTCCTCAGGTATGGTGTTTGTTTATAGGGGTTTTTCATTTATTTAGGTATTATTTTGTATTTTCGGATTTTATGAAGTTTTACTTGATTTCTTCAATTCCTCTTTCGATTTGTGGTTGAATTAGCAAGATTAGATGTCCCTTAACATATCCTGATACCTTAGATTGATTGAAAACATTAATTGATCCATGATTGATCATTTTGGGTATCAATGGCATTTTGGTAATTTCGGGATTTATGTGATTTTGTGAAATTGGTTGATGCCATTGCTTGAGTTAGGTTGTTTATGTGTTGTAGAGTAGGTTGGTCGAATTAGGAAACCAATTTTGATGTTGGTGGAGCTTGGAATTGGAAATTGAACTTAGGATCGATTGCGTATGTGAGGGAATTTATTATTTTCTTAAGGAATTGAGTGGTTTGAGTTTCTAGAGGTTGAATTGAATAATTTGGGACTTAGAGTGAGTGTTGGAGGAGTCTCGTAGATTGTTTTTATTTCTGGTCATTTTTCGAGTTTATTATTTTTGGGTTTGTTCTTAGTACGATTTTGTGTGTATGATTGTTTAGGTGGTATTTCAGCGATCGATAAGGGCAAAGGCTTAGCCGTCGAGTCGTCTGCGCGTCAAGAGGTGGGAGACTATGTTTCATTTACATGCACGGAAATGTTTTGGTTTTATTAATTAAAATCGGATATATGCTTGTTTTTGAATAGAGGCAATATGTGCATTGATGCATGACTTTGCATATTAGGTTCATTATGCGTGTGGCATGTTTATGATGCATAAAATATTTTTATGGACCTATATGCATGCTTGTGACGTTATTGAGATATTTTGCGAGAATTAATTGATTTATATTGATTTCTTAAAATGTGGGACTTTTATGCGAGCTTTTGAATTGTTTTTGGATTGCATCATAATCGATTTGAATTATGATATGATTTGAGATCTTTTTCACAATTGCGAAGTACGTATATTCATATACGATTTCTAGGATTTGATCTTGGAATTGACGATAACAACGCTTGGCCAATGCGGAGGTAAGTGGATGAGCACCCTTAGATAGAAGGGTATTCCCTTGCCTAGGAGTATAAGGTGGTGAGTATAGGCCTTGTGACGGTGTGAGTATCAGGCTATACATGATATGCCTTCGGGCTTTGCGAGTTGTGCGTGAGTTGGGATTTGTGTGATAGTGCGTTTTCTCCACATTTCCCTAGGACAACACTGGTGGCAGGGGATTTTTATTTATTTGAAAATGCGTATTTAAATTAGCCACCAGTGGGCTTCCGATTTCCCTTTGGCCGGGGTTATCAGGCGAAGCGGTTTAGGGGTCCTCCCCGAGAGATTTTGGCATAGTAGCCACGTGTTTTGAGACTTTGAGATTTTGTAATATTTGGGCTGGTGCTCGACATATTGGTTTATGATTTCAAACTCATTCATACGTAATCGATTTTATTTATATGAGTTCGTTGCACGATTAGCATCATGGATTAAATGTGATTTTATTATTAAACATTATATTGTTTATACTTGTTTTCGTATGTGCTATTCCACCGGAATTGTTTATGACGCTGTGACTTTCACTGAGGTCCTTGAGATCTCATCCCCCTCTTGTTGATATTTTTCAGGACTAGGTCGAGAGCCAGTGTAGCTGACTTATTTGTGAGGTCGAGATTTCTGGTTTGTCTTAGGGCTGGACTACTGCATATGACACGTTTGAAAACTCGACACTATCATTATTATTTTGGATTTGTGTATGCTTGCTTATCTTGTTTGTATACTGGCTTATTGAAATTGTGATCCCTTATTGGGTTTGGGTTGATGCATGTTATTGGACTTATTTTGATAAAGTATGTTTGGGGCCGTGTGGCCTGTTGTGTGTGAAATTAAGTCTTCCGCTGTTTGTGATTGCACTCTGTGATTGATTTTGTTGTGTCGAGGTTTCCGGTTAAATGCATGCTCCATTTTAAAGAAAATTAAGAAGGTTCAAATTTATATGAAATTTTATTTATTTTACGAGTTTGATTTGAGGATAAGCCTTGTGTGGTTTCAATTGGGCCACGAGTTGGGCCAATTGGGACTGCACGGCGGTGAGGAGCCCAATTACCGGGTTCGGGTCCTCACAAAAACACTAGTAAATCTTGAACTTTTTGCATTCTTAAAAAAAAGGGAGCATGTATTTAAACAAATATCTCGACACAACAAAATCAATCACGAAGTGCAATTACGAATAATGGAAGTCTTAAATCTCACACAAAACAGGCCACACGGCCCCAAACATGCTTTATCCGAATAAGTCCAATCAACTCAAAACCCAAGAACAACAAAACATGCCCAAGGCATCATGCTCATCTTATATATAGAAAACTCAAAAGAATACATCAATATCCAGTAGCATGCATCAACCCAAGCCCAGTAAGGGGTCACAATGTCAATGAACAAGCATGCAAACAGGATAAGCAAGCATAACCAAATCCAAAATACAAAAGAAAGTATCGAGTTTTCAAACGTGTCATATGCAGTAGTCCAACCCTATGACAAACCAGAAACCTCGACCTCAAAAATAGACGGTTACACAGGCGCTCGTCCTAGTCCTGAAAACAACAACAAGAGGGGAGTGAGATCTCGAGGACCTTAGTGAGAGTCACAGCGTCATACACAATTCTAGTGGAATAGAGGCATATACGAAAACCAATATAAATATTTTATAATAAAAACCACTGTAAGTCACATGATAATAATCGTGTAAGCAATATCACATTTAAATATGATCAAATGCATATGCATGAGTTTTATAATATCAACATGTATCTCAGGCCCATGCCCAATAAGTATATAAATCCCAAAATCACATTCTCATGGGCTACTATGCCCAAAAACTATCGAGGTGGATCTCTAAATCCGCTTCACTGATAACCCTGGCCAAAGGGAAATCGGAAGCCCACTGGTGGTTAATTAAATGCACCTTTCCAAAATAATAATAAATCCCCTACCACCAGTGTTGTCCTCAGGAAAAGTGGAGAAAACAATTATCGCACGATTCCCAACTCACACACAACTCGAAAAGCCCGAAGGCACATGTAGCCTACCCCATCACCTACTCCCACAAGGCATACATAACCCATCCATACTCCTAGGCAAAGGACTATCTTTGTATCTAAGGATACACATCCACTTACCTTCGCATTGGCCAAGCGCAGTCCGTCAATTCTAAGTTATACCTAGCAATTATATGTATACGTATTCTTTGCAAGCATGTAGAACAAATCCCAAACCAAGTTATAATTTAAATAAAATATCGAACACTCAAAATCAACTCAAGAATTCGATATATATGGATATTCTCAAATGCATTTTAAATCACTTTGCAAACATGCATATAAATTCAAAACAAACATTTTATGCATCATAAATATGCCTCACACA